>JAPMAG010000235.1:0-17226 GCA_036584685.1 Rhyacophila sp. Rhy_31_5 | reverse complement strand
CACATTGTGAAGATCCATATGCTTCGTTTCGGAGCGGATATGGTTAAAAAAAGAATGAGTGTAATATTACAATACTTATTGTGAGCTGAAAAATATTTTCACACAGTATTCATATGGTGTACATAAGTGCAAGCACTGTTACTATCAATCTACAATATATTATTTAAATCTACTTGAAAAGATCAATTAAATCAATTTTTACCTACAAATGGGTAAGAATTGAAATACTACAAGGACCCAAAAAGTATGGAAAGTTAATGTACTTATAACAAGCCATTTAGTGGTTCAAGAAGAGATAAGGCAAAATCTTAGTAAGTGAAAAACTACGAGAAAAATAAATAGGGCGTTTCACAAATATTTTATTAATTGAAAAGAACGCTGGTTTCGATAAATCTGATAAGGATTACATGAAATACGACAATATTAATGTCAATGAAATAAATATTCAATTCAATAATAATAAAAAAAATATTTTATAAAATACAATATTTCCAAATTAGGCAAGCATTTAGCAAAATTACAGAAATGAATTTATTTAAAACATATTTTTTATTATCGATAAATATTATTGTCAACGATTAAAAAAGTTTTATAAATATATATGAAACTATAATTTCAAAATAAAAAGTCTCAGCTTAACATACGAATATATTGCTAAATACTCCTAATTTTAAAGCCCGGCACTAGCTATATGGTCAGATAATATTGACTGTGTTTGGGTAAAAGGGAGTAACCCTCACAGAACAAGTTGTACAGGAGGCACATAAAACGTATTTTAATAATTCTTAGTCAAAGTCACAATAACACAAGCTTGAAGTGCGTGATGACTAATAAATTGGTTTTTCATTTTCTTGATCTGATAAGTTATTAAAGAGAAACCATTAAACTTAGGGTTAAATTCTTTTTTGCTTTCCGTGTAAACTTAGTAGATCGTTCTTTTTCAAAATCTAAAGCTGACTTTTCAAAATAATTCCGTGTTGTTGGCTTAATTCCTTTTGACAGAACGTGTATTTAGTTGTGTAGATTGTAATTCTAAAATACAAGCACTTTTAAAGAAACTGAGCGTCACACCCTTTTACCTAAACAGAGTCGATATAATTTTATATATTATTTTATTTATTTTTAATATTTAGGTACTGTCGTTATTCGTAATGCAATACGAAAATTATTAATGGAGGTGTTTATTAAAAATCAAGAGAAAAACTATAATTTTAAAAAATATAATAAGTTCATATCTAAACAGTTATTATAAAGAAAGCATAAAAACGTAAGAGTATGAAAGCTCGATTAGCAAATCTTCGAGTGATATTGCGAGGTAACATCAGTACACTTGCTATCGCCACCCCATGTGTCGTTACGGCACGGTGGCTTGGGACTTTTCCCCAGCAGTCTTTTCGGATGTTCCGTTGATAAGATATATTAAAATGTCATAAACGTTAGACCGCGGAAGCGCATGGAAAGAAGCGGGCGCACCGCCACCCCCTTGCAATCTGACGACATCGTATCGCCCGTAGCAAAACTTTCTAGTTTTTTAAAGAAAAACATCAAGCGCTACTTACCCACCCGTAACTGGAAATGGATTTTTGATATTTACGCTTATGCTGCTTATACTATTGAATTGTAGAATTTACGATAATAATTGTTTTAAAATAATGTAGTAATTACTAAATTTAGCAAGTCTTTCATTAACCACGATGATACATAAGTTTGTTTTGTTTCAGCGATACCAAAGATCGTATGCGAGACGATACACGCACTAGAGTTGCACGATGAGACTCCGTCGTGGAAGATTATGGACAACAAGGGGCGCGTCACGGTGGTGCTTCACTGGGACCAGCGGCAGGGCGCGACGCCCTCCGCGCGCCTCTCGCCCTCCCGCAAGCCCGATAGGAGACCTTCGCTAGTCATCCAGACGTCGCTAGACAAACCGGCGACAGGCTATTCGGCCGACGGCGATCTCTATCGGAGCGGCGGCGGAAGATACGCCGCGGGCCCCCAGATCACCGTGATCAACCACGATGAAGCGATTGCAGCCGGAGGCTACGGGCCCGGCCGCCTATCTCGCCAGGGCAGTTCGCTGGAGGGCGCCGTCCACGTCCACACGGCGGAGTGCGCGCGACACGTGCACAGGCCCAGCGCGAGGCCGGGCAGTCCGCCCGTACCCGCCGACGGCAGCAACGGCCTTCCGGAGTGCGACTTCCATTGTTGCGCCCTACATGAAGAAGGACGCAAAATTGCTGTGCACAAAAGTGTGGCAACATCCCCGATCCAAGAGGGTCATTCTCACGCGCAAACCTCGCCGCAGCCGTCAGCGTTATCGGACGGCGGGCGACGCGCTCCCGCCAAGGGTCACGTCCGTTTTCTGGATGCCGAAGGCGCCCGGCGGGACAGGGACAGTTCCGAGAGCGAAACGGAGAACACGGTCATGGAAGACGAGCCGGTCACGTCAGATAAGTTTCTTTTGCTCATCGATCAGCTGAGCGTTGACCAGAAGAGACATCTCACCATAAAGGATATCGGAATCATCCTCGAACGGCTAAGCTCAAAAATTCTCGACGTGGAAAGGCTAGACCGGGAGTCAGAAAGCGACGACTGTTACAATTGGACGATTAAAGCTACCATCAGGGGTGACGTGCTCAGAGAACTCGGAGTCATTTATAACGGGAACTACTATGCCATCTCGGAGCACCCGGGATATAAAGAAGAGAATGAGGAAGGCGGAGAGGAGGCGGAAGAAGAGGAGGAAGAAGATCGCTTGTGAGGGGTGGGCGCCGACCGCGGGAACCTAATTATAAAATATAATATCCAGTGATAAACACCAATGAGACATCTCGATAGCGCCCCCGTAGCTAAGTGAATAAAATAATCGGCCGTCGATGTCCGGCTCCAATGGAGCACGGAGGCCCCTCGATTTCCGTTTCGCATCTCCGAAGCCGCATCCGCGCCCCGCCTTCCCACGCACACTAACCATTGTATTAGTTGATAAGAATTGATTACCTCCGTGCTGTTTCTCCAATATAATATTATGCAATCATTCGTTCTTCCTAGACGATTCAACCGTATTAATGAAGAGTTGTCGCGACCGCCGTCTCAGAGACGTGCGTCGGAGCAGGGCCAGTGCGCGAGAGCAGGAGAGAGCGGTCAGGGAGACGGTCGACGGGCGAGTGACCTGCAGAAGAGCCGTGGTCATGTCTCAAGCACAAACCGAATCGTCGCCCTAAGGAAATATATTAATATGATACGGTAGATTATTAAAAAAAATACAAATGTATTAACAACACTATTAAAAAAAATGAAAAACTATCGTGCGTGCGTGAAGTTTTTATAAGCACATATCGAACCGAACGGACTTTACATAATAATAACCAAAAATTGCAAAATATATCCGATAACATTCTGTGTAGATTGAATTTTCAATTATTAATTAGATAAATTACCACCAAATGTTGATGTTTTTCAAATATTTAGTGGGTCGGATGGAAAATCAGAAGAAGTGACGCAAGGCGAACGGCGGGGGGCAGGGGCGGGCGGTTTTCCGTTCATCCTTCGCCCAATTTATATATAAAGACTAAAATATATAAAAGTCAAATAGGTCTGACAATCGATTCATATGTTCAATCGATGAAATACTTTATATTGTGTATCGATTCACGGATTTTTTTATTATTCTAATTCGGTAATGTAAGGTAAATAAATAGTAATTAATTGCAAATTTATGAAATTTTTGTATAGATATTTCTGTTATGGCATGTAAATGAATAAACATAAAAATAATTGCTTGAGATTTGTTGAATGAGTTCTCGGGCAACGTGTTTGGTGGTTTTGCTAACAAGTGACATTTTGAAAATAAAATTGATTATCACGAAATTTACTCGCAGACCTACGTGTTATAATAATATTAAACAAGGGAATTATAAAGAATATTATGTCCTAACGAGTCATGGTATTTTTTTCAATAACGTTATTTGAATGATGAAAGAAAGTGAATTTATCGATAATTATATTATATATAGTACAATCCAATGTTAACTGTCTCTTTTGTTAAATCCTGCCTGCCTTGTTAAAAGCCGCCCACCGTGGAGCAGAGGTTAATGTGTTTCTGATCGGTGAATAACGGGTTCGAATCCTGTTGGCTGGGTAAAAACTGCATGTTGTTTTGTCAAATGTACTTGAATCCAGGGCATAAACAAAAATGGTTTGCGTAATGGCTTGCAACTATAAGGAGTCTGACAAGATATCTCCACACTGTAAAAATCCATGTTTTGTCTTTTAGAGCGAACGTACTAACGTACTAGAAAAAGGGCACTCTAAAAATTATTTAAATTAATATGAGGTCTGAAGCTAACTAAAATTACTGTATTATATCTTCTTATTGAGAGTAATGCCAACTATATGAAATAAGAAAATGGTATGAAAAAGACGTAAATACTCGCTGAGATGTAATATTAATACAAATAATTTGGACCCGTTGTGTGTTTCGATTTTATTATTTTACTTGAGAAGCTTCTAATGATATAAATCGTCATTTTATCACTTGGTAGAAATCACCATACGTTATGCGAATATTTTAAGTATGGAAATTATAGGTTATATTAATGAATATTATAATGAAAACAATGAGTCTTTTCATAAGAAAATTGTCACTTGTAGGTCTATATTAGATACGAATATTAAAACAATTATATTATTTGGCATTTGCTCGTGTGTCGAAGTGCAGAAATTCACAGAATCATGTCACGTAATTGTAATGTGTTTTTATTTCAGAAAACCTGTTTTAAAAATACGTAAAACCTTCTTCCTATTAAGTATTAATACATATTAACGAAGACTTAAATTTTAATTCTTGTAATGTTACGTTTCAGTTTAACCGACTCGTAATAAATCAGATTTAATGTTGTTTTTTAAAAGACGATTGAAAAATAAGCAGAGCAAAGTAGTTTATGTATATAACTGAAATCTTATACATAAATGTGTTAATTATTTTCAGTTGTACATGTATTTTTTCAGGATACAAAATTTCCTATACACTGTCTTCCTTCGTAACGTTATTGGTTAAATGTCATAAAAACATGATTAAAATAATATTTTACACCATTTTCTTTTAATTCGTGTATTTTTATTTTCAAAAATGTTGTTGTCTGTACAAAATATGTAACTGTTGTAAAAAGTCTTTACTAATTCTGTATTTTGACAATTGAAATTTTTGTGTGTTTCGCCAAACGTACGTGCCAAAATATGAAAAGTATTGCGTTTTCATTGGACAAATATCAAGCGGAAGTATTATAACTTATTGTATATTGTGAATATTTTCATGTGCCAATATGATGATAAGTTTTACGTAATACAATATTAATTATTAAATTACTGCATTTCGACACCAAATCGCCATGAAACGGCCATCAGTGAGATACTGAACAATACGGCAGATGATAAAAGAAAATAATTGTCATATAAATGTTAATTAATATCGTTCGGTTATATTTTTCAACGTTTTTACTTTTGAAAAATCAGCGCAAGTCAGACCAGAATTACACAAACAGCAAACAAAGTCTATTTACTTCCCTCCTGCCTTAGGAAAATTGTTACTAATACATCAATTGTTTATTTTATTGTATTTTGTTTAAAAAAATCAATCGAAAAATATAATTTAATTTTGAAATATTTGTAAATAAAAAATACTTTGAAGAGACTGTAAGAAACACTCATTTTTATTATAATTACAATTATGTTATGCTGGTAATCTAAAAAAAGCAACAGTTTCAACATAACTTTGGTATGTTTTTAGTGTAATACCCAACAAAATTTTGCTAAAAATATGTTTTATTTGTACTTTAAAACTACAAAGATATATTAAAATACTCAAATGTCAAGATATTACATTGGCATGGACAAATTAAAATTTAAATTTAAATCAAAACAGTGTGAAAGCAGAAAAAAACAGTAAACTCTAAATCATATTATGATATCAGAATAAAAATATTCCATTAAATACACGTTAATAAAATTTTTTGCAATAACCTGGAATCAAATTTGAAAGTTACTACAATTGTGAGGCATATGAACAATTTTATACATTTTTATTTTCCAAAATAATTTATATAAATGTATTGATTAATGAAATATTTGACAACACATAGTTGTTTTGTGTTACGAAATTATATGAAAAATATAAATGATAATTTTACTTTACAGTAATCAGTACATCCTTATACGAGTATGTTAATTACTATATATAACCTAATTCACTTACGCAAAGTAAAATTAAAGTACAGTACATAATTTGTATGGTCGTGTTTTAATCGTTCTTTTGCTGCTACGTCTACTAGAAATCTTATTATATTAATACAGTTCAGTTTGTTCAGTGGTTTTTGGTACAGTCTATTTAACTTTGTATACATATTGCAGTAAAAATGTATAGTATTAAATTCTTGCCTAGTTTTAGTACATTCGACGACAAA
Source organism: Rhyacophila sp. Rhy_31_5 (assembly GCA_036584685.1). Taxonomy (NCBI): domain Eukaryota; kingdom Metazoa; phylum Arthropoda; class Insecta; order Trichoptera; family Rhyacophilidae; genus Rhyacophila; species Rhyacophila sp. Rhy_31_5. Next base: position 10,768 of record JAPMAG010000235.1, on the reverse strand, counting down.
ATTAATATGATAAAATGAGTGTTTTGGTTTGTTCAATGTACTTTTATCAAATAGTGGAATTTTTCTTCAAATACTTCCTGATTCATACTCTATAAACTCTTAATTGTCATCTGGGATACATACTACTTTTTAAAAAGTTTTAAACTTAATATTATATCTAACTCTAAAATAACACATTGATATTTTATTAGTTATCATTTGGGAGATTGATATTTAGTATAATAAAAATAAAATTCAATACGTAATATTTATTGAATATAATTTTGTACTCAAAATTTCTTTTGTCCTAAATCGTTTGGTAAATGATCAAAAATAATAAAAGCAGCAAAATGGGAATGCATTCGAAACTTATCGACGGCATCAGTAGTTTTATTAATATTGTTATTAAATTTATTAATTTTTAGTACATATTCTTTGTTATAAAATTATAGAAGCGGTATTAAGCAATAAAGCACACAAATTATACTAAAAAACAATGAGAAATGCTGGTAAATTATTTCGTTTTTAGTTAACTGTACCCATTAAAATAATTGATACCTTCCGAATCTATTTTTTACGTAATTTAAAAATATTCTTGTACTCGTCACAATAACTTCTGTATTTTAATTTATATTTTTGAGTGAAACGACTGAAAAAATATTGTTTTAATTAATACTCGTAAATACGATTTGCAGCAGTCATTCAATCTTATGTTGTTGTTATTTTTTTTTTAAATAAATAAAGAAACAACTGTAAAACAATTAAAATAGTTCCTAGCCTTTGTTACTGTTAATTTAAAAAAAAAACATACTTTTTGCAATAAATGAGTGTAAAAATATTAATAAACTAAAGTATTATTGAACAAGATACTTTAAATCAATCAAAGCATGTTTTTCATTGTTTTAAAAATCAATCGTGTGACAAATTAGACTAGTTAAAATTATATTAAACTTAACTTAAAGGTATTTAAGTTTATTCTACAATTACTTTTATTTGCTCTAAAGAAATTTAAATTTTTCTATAATCATAACACATTGAAGAAGAAAAATAGTTTATGTATATATTGTCACACGTCAGTGTTTGAGTTATTGAATTGTGTGCTTTTTTCCCCAAAATAAAACTTAACGCGCACATAATGATATGTTAAAAATACTGTAGTATATTAATTACAAAGATGTTTTTTTATTGATGCAATTTTCGAATGTGTTTTCAATAATGTTGGTCGGTTAAAGTTTCTGGTCTAGAGCTGATGGTCAATACAAAATACATCGGTAAAAAAATAATCAAATAGAAAATTGTGTTTTGTTTGGAATACCTATGGCAATGGCTTTGGCGGGTTGTGTTCAACTGTGGTTTAATGAAAATGAATAGGATATGTCACCTTTATATAACACTGCCAAATTAGGTAAATAAAGAATGATGATATCGAACAATGCCTTTGATTTTTTTCAATTTTTATGACAGAATATGAATTAGTATACCCAACATAACCAATCCTCGAGTGCTACTTGTTAGTTAATAACAAAAAACATTTTTACCAATTATCTACATTCATAAACAATACAATTTCTATACAAAACTAAGAATATTTTCGTTAATTTTTTGTTATAAAGTTATATATCAATAATAACAAAATCTTGTTAAAATATGATTTTCATTTCACAAAAAAATAATCAGCTGATGAACTTCAAGAAGGGTTTATATTTTTTTTAATTGTCAAAGACACAATTTTTTTTTGGTTGCAAACATCTGTCATTATTTATTCCATGACCTATTTGCAATTATTTTTATTTAATTTCTGACAATAGTTAATCTGTAAGAAATGATACTATCGCTTACGTGGTTTTGTTTTAAATGTATTTATAAAATTATGAGAAAATTACGTTTGTAGAGCATTCTTGTTCTACCAAAACTGAAAGATAATTAAATGCATGAGTTACTTATGGGTTTGTATGCTTAATGATAAAAACATGGTAAAATACATAAAAAGTAATCATGTCTGGACTACAAAAAACATGTATCTTCTTAATTTTTTTTATATATACATTATAATATTGAGAACATATTATTCTTATTAACAAACTAAAACACTATATAATAGTTGTTACATTAGAAACTTTATGATTTTTTTAATATAAAAAAAACATTAAAACTAATATCATTATTTACTTTAATAAACAATTTCAAAAATAGATACTATATATTATTGTTTTAAAATGTTCCAATTTGAACATTAATCTTTTAGTAATATTTTCATGATTATTTATGAAGAAAAATATGCTGAGATAAATGTTTAGGAATAAAGTTTAGATTGTGTGATATATTTTGGAAATCAATCATCACCGTAGGAATAAATTACAATTCTTTGAAAACCGCGATATTACATGGAGATAATAAAATAATTGCCAAAAAGTTTAATAGAAATGAAAAGTGCATGTTTGGTAACGGGTCAAACGGACAACACCTCACACCCCTCGCAGCCGAAGAATGGACTGTTCCTCCGCGTGTCTTGATTGCATCGCAGCCCAGTCGATGTCTTCTCCCCCTCCTACACGTTTGGCGATAGTTGCGCCAGAAGGAGAGGCCCACACCATAATTTATCGAAGCAATTTTCCGCAAGAAGGTTAAGAGGGAGGTGTCAAGGCTGCCGGAATTAACGGTTGATCTCAATTGTATTACATTGCAGGAAAATGGCCAAATAAGAAATGCGGTTGTCAGTGTCGTGTGTGGCCGCCCTAATGAAAATGGTAATCAACTTTTGTTTTGTTATCCTTCATCAATATACAAGACTATTGGTTTCTTATTATAATAGTGTTGAGACCAACAATACAATACAGTTTCATTAATTTCTTATTTTGAAATTGATTATTTTTTGCTAATCACTCTTAATAAAAATGAAATAATAGCGTTTTATATCTTATATGTCTTGTGAATTCACTTTTTTTCAGTACACGAAAACTTTTCCCGCTACCATATTTTAGATGGTTCATGTCAATTACCTACAAACATTATACATATTTTTTTACTACATTCAATCCGAAATGGAACATATTCATCGCCATAGACTGTATTTTTAGAAAAAATAAATAATTGTCAATTATTAATGTCCTTCAAATACAAATATGAAAAAAACTTTAAATCGTCTACAGGCTTTATTTTTTGTCCAAATAATTTACGAACGACATGTATATATATACAGTTATCAATAGAGTATATTTCAGCATTTATTGGTTTGAAGTAAAAAAAAATTAACAGACGAAATTTGTGATAACGAAATAAATTTAAAAAACGTACGCTTAAGAATATGTCTACAAAAATCATAATCAATATTATATACTGATGTCGCCCTTGCTAGGATAGTACAGGGGTCACCAATTTTTTTAAGAAACGGGCCGGATTGAAATTTTTAGAAACTCGGGGGACCGGACGAAAAATATTTTTATTGGAGTCTTATTAAAGAGTTAATGTACGAGTATTTATATTGCACGTGTAATCAAATAGGGGTCAAATGGAAATCTTTGGAGGGCCGGACGAAACATATTATTATTGAAATCCCATTAGAATATTAACTGACATTGGATGTGTAAACAATTATAGAGGCGGAATGAAAATCTTTGGAGTGGCGGATCTGGCCCGCGGGCCGTAGTTTGGTAACTACTGGGTTAGTAGATAGTAGCTCTACCTAATAAGCAGGGATCGCGAGTTCAACTCTCGTAGCTGGTCGCATTTTTTTTTTAAATTTCTATTAATTTATATTTGTTACCAGGACATGAACCGAAAATGGTTGAGATAATAATTAACAATTGTTACCCGTAAAAACAAACTGCTTAAATAAATATATATATATATATTTATTCTACGAAGCTCTCATATGTTCCATCTCGAAGCAAATATGAAATAGTAAAAATTAATCATGTATATATAATGATATCTCGCTGAACGTGATGGTAATCGAGACTGGATTATTACATTATTAAAAAATAATATAAAAGTAATACATCTGGTTTATTTTAATCATTTATAAATCATTTTTTTAAAACTTACTAAGTTAAAAAAAATAAAAATAAAACTCTAGCAAGAATGTATAATATTGTATGACAAAATCCTTTTTTTTTATAATTAGAAACTCATAAAAGGGCTCGCACGAGCCTCTTGTTAAATTTGATTTATGCATTCTTCAAGTTAAAAATGTAGAGATTTGTATTAAATGTACCCATTAGTCTCCGTGTAGGCATTACTACTGGTTATTAGGTCTCATATTTAAGGATAAAAAAAATGATATCCAAGTTCTCTAATGTTGCCATCTGACATATTGAATATATTTAGTATGTCTTTCATTTAATGTATGAGAACGTATTATATAACTGTAGCATTTTTCTACAAAAAAATAAACGATTGAAAATAACTGTCTCTTTAAAGGAGGATGATTGTAAAATTGTCAGTCACTTTTTGTATGACGTTTCAATCCAACAGAGCAGGTAAAGCGAAACGAGTGGGAAAATAATATTTTAAATACCTTTGCGATTTTTCTTATTTGAATGCATAAAAGAGGAGTGAAAAAATTCAAGATTAAATCTTTAATAAAGCGAGCAAGAAATGTGATTAGTGCGCTTTTTTGCTGAAATCGTAAAAAGGCGCCTTAGGAAGTAATCGGAAATTTATGGTGCACGTGCCTTGAAAGTACACTAACTTAAATTAAAACACATAATCAATTGCAATTTAAAAAACACAAAACTTATAATTCAACGATTATTTGTTGAAGTAAAATAATATATACTCATATTTTTGAGACTCGCAGTTGTTGAATTAAACATTTACTAAAGATTTGTCTAGAAAATTTTATCGTTGAACTTAAAGGTTGTCCATAAATCATATGAGTTTTTTACGTTTTTTTACCCTCCCCCTCTCCATGTAACACTATGTAGACATTCAATTTGACTCCCTTTCCTTCCTCTCAGAGATTACGTAACTTTCCACATTAAATAAAAATTAAATTTACAATCAACTCCTATACACTTTTTGAGCGAGAAACGTATTACGTAATACTAAAGATTAAACCACTCTCCCCCTTGTAACACCAAGTAGATGTTGGTGGTCACTTTTTCATCTACCTCAAAAGCATTACATGGTTTATGGACAGCCTTTATCATGACATGTGTATTTGTCTGTTAGTTCAAAGCTTTTTTAAGAGACAAAATAAATAATTATTTAACAGAGAAATTATTTGTTTGTCAATAAAATTGTTCTAATCGTATAATCACATTTATACTTAGTAAAGTATCGCACCTGGTTGTCAATTTTAAAGATATACATACATACGACTATTGATTTTTTTAAGTTCCCGCCAACATTTGTAAAAAAGCATATACTTATAAGTAATATATATCATCCTGTAATTACATACGTATAGTAATAATTTGCATACATTAATAAAATAAGTTGAAAACTTGACCAATATCAATCATCTCATTCAAATGTAGTATGTTTATTAATAATATAAAAAAATGATCTAAGACTATAAAACAAAATATTTTAAACCACGTCTGCTCTGAAACGTAAATGAATTACTTTACATGGGATTGATGACTCATCGATATTTAGGCAGCTGGCTATTGAACATTTTTTATGACCAATAAAATAAAATCACATTGATACTTTGAAATTTATAAAAGTAAAATATGTTATTATTTAGAATATTTACGAACTTATAATTTGAAATTTATAAGGTAATACAATTTTTATCCGATGGTACATCTATTTTTTCTATTCTTCCGTTTCGTTTATTATAGATTAGAGTATTCCTACAATATAAAAACGCACGTTTTGTAAGATTGTAGACTAACGTTTAACATGTTAACATTTATCTGCAAGTTCGTGTTGTAAATATTTTGTTTTATCCATATTCGACCACACAGAATACTTTTTATAATAAAAAAAGATTACAATTTAAAAACAATATTGACTAAAAAACTATGAAAAAAGGTTTGTAAAACTGTAGGCGAAAAGGAAAAAAGGGGCGTAATCGCTCAGGAAATTAATGCTCCGATGCGTGCAGATAAGAAAAGTCAGTTAGTGTACGAGTACTGAGTCATTAAAATTGAACTTAAAACGAGTTAATGAGCTTAATGAAAACCGGGGGACAAAAGTGTCCAAGGTAACTGACTTACTACAGGACTTACATTGTTTTAAAGCTCAAGTAGGCAACCTAATAATATCTGCACAGTATCATAGAACTTTTTAATTCTTTTGATCAGTTTACGAGGAAAACAAATGAAAGATTGAAATTAATATTGCAATCGAATTTTATCATATAAAAATGTATGTAGATTGAATTTGTATTGTTGATATAATTTTAAAACAAATTGTAATAATGATTGTTTTTGATTGTAAAACGCGCATTATTACAAGCTGAACGAGGATAAATATGCGTGTCAACATCAATGTTGTACAATTAATTTGTGGTGGCAATCTGCAATAGCTCTCAGTCAGAACGCAATTTAAAAACTCAAACATTTAAGTTGAAGTAATTGTACACGTTGATAATGAGAAAAAGCATAAATAAAACACTTATAACTTAAATACTTGTATGTCTTTGTTGTAATAAAACTTTTACTAACTTTAAAACGTTTTTAAAAATGTTATAGGTGTTATTGGAAATAAATGGTGTCTTCTAATGGAAGACATATTATGCTATAAAAAAAAATACAAACACATTCCTTTCATATAAGAAATTATATATCATTTTAAAATTAAGTTGTGTAAAAAATACAAATCGGACTTATGTTTAGGGGTATAAGATATGTACATTTTAGACACAACTATTCTGTTTTATTAACTGACATTAAGTAGAATTACGTTTTTATTATTTGATTTAGTGACCACTCAAGTTATATCGCGTGTTCTTGATTCTGATGAAGAAATTCTTTGCAGTACCAATAATAATACATATTCCGTTTGACATACTCGTACTATAAAATATTCAAATTCAAAGTGACGATAGTATAAGAATAGTAAGACTACGTTGTGTAACGTCTTATACTTTTAACTATTACAACGTATTTATTAAATTAATCACCTCTACGAAAGTGTGAAGATTGCCAATTTTCGACGACTGGCAAAAAAGAAAAATATAAGTACAAGATATCATGCATGGTAGATGTAGTCTTATATACGAGTACATATTTGCAATGGTTCAAAGATACTCAGATATTTGTACAGTTTATGCCAAAAACGCAGTATTGATAGAAGTCGCTATAATTTCCTAAGTAAGTGCAACTCATTACAATGTATGAAAGTATGAGTACATATTAATGTATTGATTGTAGAAAAGTGTACTTGACTTCTGATATTCAGCGAAAATTTTAAAATATTCTTTTAGATATTTAATTATGGAGTATGTTATCTTAAAAATTGCTGAATATTGTCAGAATTCCATTGATTTCCATATTTCTTAGAAATCAGAAAAATAATCGAAATACTTATTTGTGTTTCTCATTAGACCCTCCAAAGTGTAAAAATATTCATAAATGTTGTTTTTTAATAAAAATAATTGTCAATTATTAGCTCAACCATGTGAATCAATGTTTTGGGAAAAATACAAATGAACAAACGCTTAAAAATTGAAGATTGATGACTAGCAACGGGATTGAATTCACAACTCATGGTGTCACAACTAGAGAGTATGTCGTCTTAGCTACTGAGCCACCATGAGTGAGTGTATTAATTAAAATCGAAAATAGTTGCATAAAAACTGCACAAAATAAATAAATGAAAATGTATATTTTTTATTTCCAAGGATTTAAATAAACTTTAATTTAATGTTGTATAATATTTTGTCAAAAAAAAATAATGCTTTATGATAAATAGATATTTAGTAGTGAAAATTGATATTATATATGATTGCAAACAATGCAAAATAAACTACTTTTCTCCTTCTCATATATTGTCACCTTTATTAATTATAATATACAGGTATTGGAGATCAGTGAATAACCATCCATTCAATACAATTTCTTACAACAATCTGTGGTAAGTATGAACATGGATTTTTATATTTTATATTATGTTTACTCATCTATGAATTTTTAATTAATTTTAAGAAAGTGAACAATCATAATCAATATGATAATTTAAAAAGAAATCCATTATTCGTACGGTTTCAAAATATAAGAGTATGTTACAGTAAAATTGTTCGGGGTGAAAATGACGAAAATAAAATAATCATTACTACTCGAGTTAAAACACAGCCACATTAAATAGCCACATTTTGATTTTGTGACATACTTTATAAATAAATCATTTAGTAATTATTTTTTAAATATTGTTGATACAGTGCAATGATCCATGGCCAACCGCACAATAGCCTCTTTTCTCCCTCTAACTCTCACCTTTCTGTATCTCTCGTAATGTTTTCCGTCCACCTCTTTATGATACGGCCCATTGGCCGTATGCCAACTGGAGTTTATTTGAGTACTTTTTTAGAAGGTTAAATGTATCACACCTAGCAATGTGAGACTCTTCTAAAAAGTTTCCCCTCTTTCCCTTCTAATCGAGAAATTCAGCGTTGATACGTCTGCGAAATCCTTCCTTTTCTTTAATATGGGCAATGCCCTTTCTTGTTTCTACATACAGGACTTAAGGTTTTACGGTTGTTGTTATAAGACTCTATAAATTGTTAAATACACATAGAAAGTCAATGAACGTTAATATCAATAAAGAATTTGAATCCATGACTTGCAAAGCAGAAGCGGGTTACTTATTGTTTTACAACGCGTGACTTTAAAAAAAGCTCCTGTTTTTTAATATATATAAAAATGATTCAAAAGCTTTACAAGTATAAAATAAGCTATTATTAAAAAAAAGATAGAATGAGCGGCCATTGAGAATTCTTTAAATAAAAATATATTTTCTTCTATAGGTCTTGTTTGTAGAGGAATATGACAAGAAAAAAATCAATTTTGATTGTAATAAGTTCAATATTGCGAAATCTACTAAAACACGCACAATCAAAGCGTAATAGGCAAAGTCTCGTCAGAAATCGTACCACCCCTCCCTCGTTCAATGGCCGATCCCATATCACGGTTGCAAGAAGTACGGTTGATTTGGCAGTGGCAGCGTAACCGGGGCCTGGGGGAGGGTTAGGGGGTATCAAACGGGAACCGGGTCACTGGGTCGGCCGGGCTGCAGGTCGCTGCACGATGCCACGCACAAGGCTACACAAAACTCCACCCCCGTCCCACGCCACTGACCCCGCTAAATACTACGCCTGCATTCTACACACTGTTTTACACATCCAGTGAGGGGGCATGACTTGTGAAACTCAGAGGTTTCGTGCCGGTAAGTGATGACTGGTGACGTGTCACCAATGTGATTATTATAATATGTCATGAGCAATATATAATATTAAAAATTGCACATTGGCAAGAGATAACTATGACCCAAAATCAAATATATTTATACATAAGAGAGAAAAACTATATATTTATTTAACACGTGTTAATTAATATGTGAGAAATTAATAATACACCATTCATATCGATTGATAATATACAAGTAAAGTATATTTTGAGATTCAAAATAAACAAAAAAAATGTGCACACCCTAATCAGTCATTATTTGAAACAAAACTTTATTTATCAAAATATCTTGATAAGAAAGATATCTTATGCAAATGTTTTATTTCAACTAGTCATATACTGTAATACTATTAAACATAATATATAATTCACGACAGTTTATTAAGTTAATAAATGTTAAGAAACTGTCAGAAATTTAATAAAGAAAACAAACTAATAACATCTATATATTCTAGATATTATAAATTTGTCACTCTCATATGTGAGTGGACAGCGTATTCAACAAATGAGCCAAGAGTCATTGGTTCTAATCACGTAACTAGCGAAAATTGCAAAGGTTTTTTCATGTGCATTTGACATCAGGACGTAGACCAAGTTGGTTGAACTGACATATATTACTTTTAAAAAATCCGTCAAAGCAACGATATTTACATTGCAGAGGTGGCTATCTGAGATATGGCTCCATTTCGGAGCGAATATGGTTGAAAATTGTAAATGAAGCTATTGAGACAGTTTTCAATCTATACTTCAAAAATTTAAAATATTTTTTTGTTATCTCGATTGCAAGTTGTATTTATGCTACAAATGGGTATACCAAAAAAATATGTAATAACGACACCATAAACAGAATTTTGGCATTTTGTGGAATAAGTTCACTTTGGATATACGTGCCTTATTTGATTTATATAACATTCATTATTATATCCAAACATAATTTCTCTAATATAAAAACGACAAAACTTCAATTTTAATGAGTCATTTTATATGAGGAAAAAACGATAGCGAAACGTATAAATGAAGACAGACCAAGAAAACTGTAATCAATAATTAATAAACTAATATTGTTTTAGGCTTGCAAAGAGTTAAAACTCAAATGTTCTCAACTAATAATTGTATTCAATATGTGAAAACCGATACATGACCTTCTGAAAGTCAATTATTGACATTTTATAATTACATATAAACATCTGTTGGGATAAATTTTAACTGCCTCTATTTTCTGTGATTTATTGTTGATTATTGAGACTATAGACAGGTTAAATCAGTGAATGTTTTATAAAAATAATGAAAAAAAAAGAATTTAACTGAATTTTATAACAGTACTAGTAAACAGTTTCTCAACCGTTATTGAGTATATAAAATAACCAGTACGTATACAATTAGTAACGACCGATTTCGTTTTTTATATATTCTGCATATTAAGCGATAATAAA
>JAPMAG010000232.1:1597-17242 GCA_036584685.1 Rhyacophila sp. Rhy_31_5 | reverse complement strand
TCAGCCAAATGGCCACCATAATAATCATTTGAATATCAAAATAACACCTCTTATTCGAAAACCCTATATTACTAGAGGTGCTGGCTATCCGAGAGTAGTAACTATTATATTAAAGAAAAACCTCATTATTCGAATCCGCTTCAAACGGGGAGCAACATTATTTAGTATTTGGTGTCTGTTTCTGCAATCAACTTTCAAAATGTAGGTCGTAAGTAGGTGTATGTTGTTAGGATTTTTTCCTCACAACGGTGTAACTGCGGAGATTCGGATAACGAACACTCGGATACCGAGGTGTATATCAGAAAATATGTTGTAGTACCAAAACAATACACCATCAAATTATTCAAGATATTTAACGATACGTTTTCTAAAAGTTGAAAATTATAGTTTTTCATCGAGCATTTTCTATGCCTTTTTTCTAGGCGTAATAACTATTAACAGCTGTATTATTACTCTTTGACGTATGACGGTTATAATAATGATGTAGGTGCAAGTGATTCGCTTAACTTTTCGTGATATTTTAAAATATTGAGTATCTGATCACGGCTATGTATACTTTATTATAAAAAAATGCCTTACCTTTAATTGTAATTCGTTTTATTAAAAATTGTATGCATTAAAAAATATGTAATACAATAAAGCAAGGGTTCCCAACCGGTCGATCCTGAAGCAAATATAGTCGACCCCAATTAATAATAATAATTATTTTCATATTTTAAGTTTACAATGAATGAAAAAAATAATAACCCAGTCGTAGGACAGATTCGTCATTATTTGTTAATGAAATCGTATATTATAAGAAATAAAAACGAAATTTTGTCTGTTAATCTACATTTTTAAATTTGAAGAACTAAAAAGTTAGATATGACAAAAATCTCATACGATTCTTATCAGAATCCAATCTCCATGAAAATTAAGATTAAATGTAGCTCCCAGCATCAAAAACGTTGGGTACCCTTGTAATAAAGTATTTATTATTTGCAGAAGTAACAATGAAGAAATATTATAAATGTGATCATAAATTTTTCACGGCGGGGTGAAATTGTATCGATTTTTCAGTTGACACATTCTTTCCATGGGTTCTCCATTAAACTTTACAAATTCAATCTAAGCTTCACAGAATCTCAATAAAATTTTTGATATCTTAACAATAATTTACGGCGCCTCGATGGATACACGAACTGCGACTTTGAAAGCCCCCCGAAGATATTTTACAGCCTATTCAGGAAACCATCGACAGGTATATTTATTGTATATATTTATTTATAGACAAGTACTTAAACGCAACCTCTCTTAAAATGTATCTTCAAGAAGAACAATTAACTTGGTCGTTATCATTTTTACAGATTTTATAGCTCACCGTCGTTAACCCAACCGTGACCTGACATTTGTTTATCGCTAACGTGACTAAATAGTACATTTATTTTAAATTAATTGGGTAATCTATTCCGGTTTTGTATAAACTTGGAACCGCCTATTTCAATTATATATTCGGAATATATCTTGACTGGCTACGTTTGAAACTGATTCTTTGAGAAATAATTACATTATGATTGTGCTGTAAATAATTACATAACGTATAATGTTTCTAAAACAGTAGTAACGTATACGTTATAATATTAAAATCCCGTACATAGTTTGATTTATTTTTGATTATTTTTATGTAACTAAGGGTCGTCCATTGACCACGTAACGTTCTTGAGGTTGGAGGGGAAGTTTGACCATCAACGTCTACATGACGTTACAAGGGGGGAGGGTGTGCTAATTTTTATTGTTACGTAACACTTTTCTCTCTCATAAAATGAATGGGTTGTTGTAAATTTCAGTCCTATTTAATGTGAAAAGTTACGTTTCGTTTGTGGGGAAGGGGGGTCAAGCTGAATGTCTACCTGGTGGAGTGGAGAGTAAAAAATACATTCGGTGGTTTATGGACGACCCCTTACTTTTTTTTAACAATGACACAGATTTTATTCTTATTTTTACAAACTATGTTTAAAACAGTTCGAGAGCCGTTTTATCTGTTACAACACTCAATTGATACGTAAAACAAGCTTTATTTATACATTTTTTTGTACGATAAAAATAATTTAAGGAACTTATACAAAATTATAAATAATTTAAAATTAATCATTTAAGTTTTTAACCATATCCGCTCTGGAACGAAGTATATGGATCTCCACAATGTGAAGATTGTTTCGATAGTTTTTTTCGAGTCTCAACCAATTTAGTTCAACTCTTTGTTTCAAATGAACATGTGCATTTTACTCCAGCTATGAGATTTGAACCTAGACCATTGGCTCGTGAGTCAGGTGCACTATCCACTTGCTTACGAGGGCGACAAAAAGTTAGGTTTACCCTATGAATATAAGGTGGAAAATCCACATTAACCAACATATTACTACTATAAAAGCGAGACGGGATTTGGATTCTATTAACTATGTTTTGTGGAAATATGTATATTGACATTATACATTCATTATTCTATGTATACATACATAATATTTTTTGATTAAGAATGTAAAGTACATACATATGTTACTATATAGTATGTATTTATAAAGATATAACAATAGTTTATTAAAATACACATTACTTATTCATGATATTAACAATATTTCAAGAAATGTCAGCACATTTATGTACGGAATTTATCTTCATACTCGTAGAATGATAATCCAAATATTTCGCACGTCAGGTGTTACATGTAATTGGCGCGTTGACGCAGCTAGTCTCTGGAAAGAATGGACGATCAGAAAATGGATTCTTGGGCGGGCTGAGTTCCCTAATGTAAATCAACTTTACAGGCAGCGGGCATGGCAATGCGATACAATAATAAATGTATAATCGTCATAACACAATATTACAAACGCGGCGTTCAGTTTTACCGACTAAGTGGATAATCCGATTTTTCAATTTGAAGGCAATTGTTTTTGTCTACTTAGTGTACATAATAATACCAAAGCTTAATTATTGAGTCATATTGCATGACAAAATAATCAAATTTGAGTAGTTTTTGTATTGAAATACAAAAATTGTAAATTATCACGGTGCTTACAATTACTAAACGATACAAAGAAATTGCTGAGTATATTTTAGCTCATTATAAGATTTGCTTGTGATGAGTTGAAACTTATAAATAATCTACATCTACTAGCTAAAATAATATTGATTACTACATGGTCGCTTTTGTCTAATACGCATATTTAGTTAATACTATAGCCCTCGCAGATGCAGCGGTGCACCCGGCTGAGTGTAGTGGGTTCGAATTACGTTCCTAGCGAATATTCTTTCGGTTTTTATTCCTGATATAGGCCTACTTGGTTGAGTTAATAACAGAAAAATATTTATTGTCGAAAATCTGTCTTAGCAATCTTCATATTGCGAAAATCCATATAGTCCATTTCGGAGCGGATATGGTTAAAAAGTTCACATCGGTGTTTTTTATGTTAGATATATGAATTATTGGTCGCATTTTTACTTTGAAAACGCCCTTTCAACGTAACAATAGTATTCATCTTACTGTTTTATAAATGAAAAAAAAAAGCAGAAGATCATTGCAAATATCGTCCATATTATGTGCTACGAACTGATTTATGGAGGTGGTGATTTTTTATGGACCTATCTAAATATCTTACTTACTGACCGCATTAAACCCTTATTCTAGCAAAATAGTAAATGCAGTACAAAAAAATAATGTAATTTATTTTGATAGTTTCCTTTCGTAACAAATCAGGTTGTATACCTCTGCGCTGGCATTCCTTCGAAGGCTTTGACTCGGGCGGCGTCGTTATATCACGTCGAGCACAGCCTCCGAGAGGGAAATCTCAGTTTCACATCTTGTGCTTTCGATTTTAGCGAGCCCGAATAAATAAACTTAACATACATGGATAAATAATGTTGATTCGAAATTCGCAAGATTTATTCACAGCGAACTCAAAATGTTCAACTGTACAAGTCGATAATGTAACTGTATGAAAGTATTATCATTAAATTGTATTTGTTTTATAATAAAGTATTAGGAATACAAAATTGATACAAGGTAACGAAACACAAATAACTAGTTATCACCCTAAAACATATCTTACACGCAATATGTACTTAGAAGAAAAATCGTGAACGTAGAATTTTTATATGCTAAAAGATTTATTATTGTCAATTATTAATAGTCCACTGAGTCTTTTATATATCGTAGATTATGGTGTGTTAGTTTCTGCCGCTACTAGGCATTTTAATAGTTTTCTAGTTTTATGCATACTATATAATATTATTTAGTTATCAGCTTACATACGCATATGTAAATATTACAAAATAATTCAAGTACACGTACATTTGTTCTTGTATACTTATATAACATTTACATATAACCGTCGATATGTAAATATATTATTTATTATAATATATTGTAATTGACTATATTAGCGATTAGAAATTCTTATCTCATAAAAAATGTGGAACATCCGTAGCGCTAAGAATATAAAGATTACGCATTACATCATACACTTGTTTAAAAATTCATAAACAAATGACCATATTTTAAAACATGTTAGTTTCCTCTTCAAATATGTTGAAAAAAATTCCACATGACGCTTACAACGAAAATAATAATTCTAAGACTTGGTATACTTGTTATCTCTACATGTTCTAAGAGTCGCGGCTGAAAATTCAAATGAAACGAGATTCATTGAGATTTAGCGAAAAATAAATAGCCAAAGAGGTTCACCTTGGGCGGCATAGGCGTTTGTAAACCTTCGAGTGGTGTAGCAGGATGGCATACCTTCCTCATAGACACGCGAACTAGCTTCTTATATTGACCTATTGCCGCAATGTCGTAATATGTAGGGAAGAGCTTTAAAGCTCAATTTTATTCTAAATATACCCAGATATGATACTTTTTTTTTATAACTTATCAATATTTTCTTGTTTTAAATGAAATATATTATATCAACTGCTCAATGTTAAAAAAAGCTTTTGTGACGTTTTTCTCAAGAAAGCGCATTTTCCTTTTTCGTTCTATTTTGGTGGTAATGTATCCGTACGCATATAATATATCAAAAGCTCAATAGTTTTAAGATAGTAATTAGCAAAAATTTTTTTTAATAATAGATGGCATTTAATACAAATCGACCCTGGCTTAACCCTCTGTTTTTTTGAAAAGTGCATTTATTTGATAATCACTATGTACACAACTAAATACACGTTATGTCAGATTTAATTAAGCAGAAAATGCCGAATTATTATCGAAATTCAGCTTTAGATTTTGAAAAAAGAACGACCTAAGTTTGTGTGGAAAGGACAAAAGCAAGAACCATAAATTTTAATGATTTTCTTTCAATAACTTTTTTAATTATCACATCAAGAAAATAAAACACCAATTTATTGGTCATCATGCACTTCAAGTTTGTGTTAATATTGCTTTGCCTAAAATCACTAAAAAACGTTTTTTGTGCCTCGTGAGGGTTAATCCCTTTTGTCTAAACACGCTTCAGTTGTGCGTAGTTATGCAGTAAGCAGCCATTTCACACAAACAAAAATAGCACCCTGTGATGAGTGGTTTCATTTAAATCTACAAATCTTATACCCAACAGAAACCATTCAAGTGACGACGCCTATTGTTTGTAGAATTTGCCCTTTCTCTTATCTAAAACATAGGAGTGACATTTGTATATGAAAACACAATTTTAATTTTTATTATGTGTACTTAGAAGCAAGTTGGCTGATTGTACTTAATGTTATAAACGTAATTGTTTTTTTTTATTGTGGACTGGCGCGTTTTGCATAACTAACCTCGACTGGTACAATTCCATTTCGTGACGAAAAAAAAACGCCAAACCAATCAATTATCGTGATATCAGGGAATGTTTGAGTATATTATCGTTTATTTATGGCAGATCCACGACAATGTATGAAGAAACAATAAAACTTGAGTAAGGTATTGTCCCGTCGGATTTAGACTTACACCACGGAGTGGAAGAGTACGGCGAGGTGGCAGAGGGACCGTGAGACGGTATGCCTGAGGATGTCAGCACTCTGCAAGGTCGACTCACTTCTTTTTTGCACGAACGCCGATAAAAGAGATTAAGTTGTTATGATGTGCTATATTGAAGACCGAGTGCTTAATTAATATGATCGACGTCGTAGCTCAGTGGCTAGTCATCTGGAATTACTGAGTGATTACGAGGGAATAACTTAAATATTAATGATGCATGTTCGACAATGCACAGTATGTGAAGTAATTTCATAACAAATGTACTAAAGTAGCATAGTGAATGCGTTATTTTGAATTATGGCCAGCCACGCATTTATAATAATTACATTTATGTTTTTTTATTTTTTATTTCATAGTAACATATAATACAATATATCGTTGTAATAATGGCAAAAGGCGTTAAGTCAAAAAATGAAAAATGCAGTTCGGTAGATTTTCGGATGCTCTATCATCTAATAAAACAAGATTAGCAATACTTGTACTCTTTCTGTAATATCAAAATGTCGCTACTTATTAAGTCGATATTGAATATTTTATTAAGAGAAAAACACATTAAACCCACTAAGAATTATTTAGATGGTCAGATTAAGTGGTTCTAGGTATATTCTAATTCTGTAAAAAAAAAGTTGCCCTAATATATTATTGTTAGACGCATGTAAAGAGGCTTAAACTTTAAAAATCAATTTTCTCAAATCAGTATTTTTTGACTTAACGCCTTTTGCCAGTATACTGACGATATATGACTTAAAGAGTAATCATCAAAGAAACGTCCAAATTACATCAGATGCCATCATTAAAAGCAAGAATGTTAATTCAATTTATAATATGTGATAATTTCGCGATCTATGAATAAAAATCACAAGTCTTAACTAACATCTTCTGATAAACATTGTAAAATAGTATGTTCACAAGTCAAGTGTAATACAAATGTTAAAAAATCAAACGTTTTATCGCCAAAAAATTATCGGAAAATCAGCTGTCAGTAAGTTCAAAGGCAGCGCTTTATAATATATTTAAATAGTAAGTGCGTAATTTCTGGAGTTAATTAGGAATAACCTTTCTATAATATAAAGGAATTGCGGAAAATATTTGGAAAGTATCGATGTAAATTGCGTATTATTTGTTCAATGAACTTGTGCTTTGGAGGGATAAAAAATAAACTAATCCATCCATCGTACATGCTTCGAGTGATTTATAAAAATAACAGCATACAATCAACTTGTGTGCATAATTATACGGTTTTAAAAAAGCTCACCAAATCTTTTCCATTACATACCTGACTTCGGATTTACTTTAAACTGGTACACATGGCGCTCATTGAAAACGAGGTTTTTTTCTAGCGTGCAAACTAACATCAAAACAATTTAATGTGTTCATTCATTTGACGATTGATTTATTTAAGAGGTGCCCATTACTCAGCGTGCCTAATTGAAATGAATGACTTATCTATTTTAAATAATTGTACTAGTTATAAAAAATCTACTCCTTCATTTTTTTATCTGAGTAAATTTTTATATTTGTGCATTTTTCCCACGCTTCCTTCCTAAGCATATTTGAATATTCTATTTTTACTGTGATATATACACACCATTTCGCGGAATCGAATTATCATTTTAGCCAATAAATTCCAATAGATATGAATATTTTATGCAAAAGCGTTTTAACCAAGTTATAAATATCTGTGATGTTACTTCATTTTGAAAAGATTTTAAAAAAATAATTAAGCATTATATTAAACGTCATTTAAAAATATAGTTTTAAGTATTATTGAAATGACTAAACTTTAGTTATCGACACACACATACTTTACTATCGTGCATTACTGCCACACAAGATTTATTATTTTTAATATATGTATAGCATAAACTTTGGCATATTATTAAATATTTTTATGCCAAATATTTGATAAATATATTAATTATGCTGTATTTTTCTTGTTACAGAGATGGGAGCTTTTAGTTTTATTAAAATTAAAATGGGATATGGCGGCTGTCACTCCTCAGGATTTCCTGGCGTTACTAATTGCGAGGTTACCTCTTGGAGGACTAGTAGAGACTGACATGGTCGTCAGACATGCGCAGACGTTCATTGCATTAGCAGCAAAAGGTTAGTTTCGAAGGTTTTCTTCATTTTATCTAATGTTCGTATTAATTATGAAATTTTAAATACTGATGTATTACATATTTACTTGGATTTCGATCATATTGGAATATTCCTAATGTATGCTGGCTAATGAAAAGTTATTTATTGAATACAAATTTGGTCGGGTATATGAATTTCGTCGGCATATATAAAGCCGAAAGTCGAAACTATCTGCGGTGTTTTCAAACTCCGAAGAATTTTCAGATTCAATTGTTTGCATTGACGTTTGACAAAATTGACAATCGTCAATAATATTTAAAAGTTTCCTTGCGATATAATCACACTAACAAGCTGTCATCAGCTATGATCGAAGTACTTCTGAGACGGCGTCTAATGAACGCATTTATCAAATTTTCTTAATCTTAATTTTATGAAAACATGAGAACTATTTTTAATCGAAATGTGTTTTGTTATCTTTGATAAGATTTCAAATAAGATTTCGTAGACATATGTGTTTATCAATACTTCTGGATTACTCGTACATACCATATTGACAGGATATGCGACCAGGTGATTTCAAAAGTAATTGAGCCATTTGCCTTGACGCATGCGTTTTAATTCACAATGTACGTACATTGGGTACGTACATTATTCAAATTGGGGTGTAACCCCTTGTATAAATTCAACCATTTACTTGCCGAATTAATTCTTATCTCGTTTTCGCGATAAACCATTCAGGTTTACGAGGATCGGCATGTTTTTGACTCACTTTCATGATGTCACTATTGAGAAGTAATATGAATGTTGAACATTTTGTATGGGCTTACAACGACCGCGCTCAAGGTCTTGAACGGTTCTACCACCGAATTATTGCCTACTTTGTATTTTAAATATTGCCGCATAGATACTTCATCTGAAAGCATTTAAATATAATAATTATATTTATCCTGCAAAATAAAAGCACGAAATCAAAGTTTTTTTTAAGTTGTACACAAAAACAACATATTCATTATTTACATGTTTAAACTGACAATAATATTTACGTTTAATCTTGTACGATTACGTTATAAAATACAAGGCGAATTACTGAAAATGGTGTGTAGAAACAAAAAACGTATATATATGTAAATAGCATCAGTTATGTCGAAATAGTTATACACAAAAAATTGGACGATAAAAATATTAAAATACTATGGATTTTCACACGTTTATTTTGTTTTAATACGATACAAAAGTCACCTAAAACGAAAATGTATCAAATAATCAACAATTTGTAGGTAACGAACATGAAATACAATATGTAGCAAAATAGGTAAATCATTTTTTTCCTTTCATACCTGCGTGTGTGTTTTAATTTGGTTATTTTTATCCATATTAAAAGTGAATGAATTGTGTTTCCATTTTTTCGTATATACTCGTTTCTTTTGACACAAAAAATATTTCTGTCCATACGATTCCACATAAATTTTTTACACTATGTATAGTATGCTGTTACTATGAAAAAATGTATTTTATAAGAATTCGTTGCAAATTTCACTGAAAGAACTTATTTGATTTTATACCAAAGACGAAGTAAAACTAAATATATGCATGCACACATACATAATATTACTTATTCAAATGTACATACTAAATTGCTATTGTATTGTCAAAATATTTTAATGGATTTTTGGCGCACTTCAATTATTTTAACTCGTGTCATATTTCTATAAAACGTGTCATCTTTTGTCGGACATGACTACAATAAAACATGCTATAAACATGAGCAAATGAAATGTACTTGATGTTTTTTCATCTTAAAAATACCTATGCGTCTACTAGGCCAATTTTAAACAAAGGGTATTATAAAAAAAAGTACGCATCCCACATACATAATATGTATGTGTTTATTTTTTTTTCATACGAGAATAGAATCAAAAATTGCAAAATGACATAGCTATGGAGCTAAAATCCTTGCATTGAAATAATATAATCGTGAAGTAGAGAATGGAGGTCACAATGTGAAAAAGGCGTTGTATTATGAATGAAAATTACCTTTGTAGTATTAGGCTCGCAGCAGACATAAGAAGGATCGCGGTTGTGATAAGACAACGGGGAAAACGTTCAGATAATATTACAATAATGTGCATACATTAAAATATTACAACTACTATCTCAATATACATTCAAGTCAATTGAGAGATATTTTTGAATTTAGAATTTGCCTTAGAATATGCTAGAAGCCAAGTTATTATAAAAACTTAAATTTGAAAACCTGCTGTTCTTTCTTGGCGCCTGATACGCGAAATTTTATGAACATAAAATTATAGAGCAAAAACACGTGACATGTATGGTGAGAACGTGAAAATATCGAATAAACTATTCTTGTGATTTCTTAAAAAATGATATGACGAATCACAAAGCATTGTTAAATTATTTTAATTAATTTGTTTTTTTACACGCAGGAAATAATATCAGGTATTAATAAATACTTATTAACAGCTATATCTATATTCTAAAAACGAGTTAGGAAAATATGTATATTTTTCAGGGTAGATTTTTATTTATAAAAATGTCAATTAATTTTTAGAAAAAAATGTGATTTTCAAGAAAAATGTACAAACGATCCCATAAATAAAAATTATTGGTGTTATAATGTATTTATTATATTGCAGAGTTGTGAAATAATGTTGCGAGTGTTACAATACTTTTAAAATGTTGTTAATCGGAAAGCAATTTCAGCCTTTGGGCCACCGAATCGCGGTCGAGGGTCAAATGGAATCCTTTGTGACGCCGCGTAAAATGCTTTCCAAATGTCATGGTAACAAATCTTTATTCACACGAAATGAAACTATGTAGTTACTCAGTTAATTCAATTTAAAAAAAATGTGTTTGTAATTTTGCGTAGGGGTAGGAAATATTGCACACAATAAGTACATTCAGCTATAAACAATATTTTCTCACAGGGTAGCAATAGAAAATCTCGGTCACAACAGTTCTGTTACTCTAAATATCTTTTAATCCGTCATAATATGAGATCACTACGATTAACCTAACTCCTTTGCAATTTGGCCGGCATACTACAACTATTTATGGCGCGATTATAATGCATGATCGTCATAATATTTATGGTTTAATAACAAATCACTACTATTTCAAATTATTAGTCTACTTATTAGGAAGCTTTACATGAAAAATTAAGTTGTAAAACAACTAACACTTGTTGCCGATTCTACGACTATAAGTGTTTCTTAGTGCCTGGAGCAATCGATTTCGTTGTACGTTCATTAAATCGCGAAGTTGCTACGGTTTTCTGTACTGTTTTGATTGCCTTCATATTGACAGCATTGTAACGTGCTGAACATTATATTTGGTTCTGTTTTCCATTTGCAAACTATAATACTTTTATAAATAATCTTCTCATACTTAATTTTTCATTGTCACTTGTATTTTCTTATTTTATTCGTTTCTCAAGTTATTAAAATTATGTATAAAATATATAAGGGGTCATCCATAAACCACGTAACGCCCTTGAGGGTAGGGAGGGTTCACCACCAACATGGCGTTACAAGGAGGGAGGGTGGGCTAATTTTCATTGTTACGTAATACTTCCCTCTCAAAAAGTGGATAGGAAGTGATTATAAATTGCGTCACAACCTGGTAAGTTGTGAATATTCAAGCAAAAGTAGAACCTAAATATTTATGTTAGAAATATATTGAATGTTTCTTTATCAAGACTTTATTTTTAATGGCCATATTTATAATTATATCTCTGCACTTTTATATTTAAAATCATTCAAAATATCCGAATTTGTCAAACAAACTACGTTTTAAGTTGTGCGAGTTCACTGGCTTCTGGCACTTACTCTATTAATATGGATAGTTATATAACTTTTGAGACGAGGGTGAAGGGAGGTCAATCTGAATGTCTACATGGTGTTACATAAAGAGGGAGGGTAAACAAAAATATAAGAAAAAACCTTACGTGGTTTATAGACGACCCCTAACACTAGTTATACATTTATGTAAGTATCTGTTTGTGTTCCTGTGCTCACTGTCTTGTATGTTTAATTTGATAGTATATATAATGATCAAAAATCTTTTTTGAACGTTGTTCTTTGAATATTCAACTATTTACTTATAATATAACCTATAACACTAAGTATTGCTGTTTTATACTGCATTAATGTCATTGTTTATATTAACAAATATTTATACTATCTGCCCAAATGATAATACGAATTCCTTATTCCTATTGTATTGATTTAAATTCAGTCAAGTCAACTAACCATTCCACACACAATGGACGCCAGAATTTATGGCAATATTATGGTTTTTAAATGTTTATATAATCCATTCCCTCGATCTGTCCCCTTGCATTTAGGGGGCCCTACGTATAATCCAGACTGGCATAACCTTTGTTCTGTGAGCCAGCGCCGACGAATTCATAAAATTACGCTACCTCAAAATATAGCCTACTATCTCCACTACCTCTTTTCCTATTGACTGTCATACATGCTTCGTATTACTCATACCTACCGCAAAGTGTCGCGCCTGAACAAATCGTGTATACCGTATAACTTAATTCGAAGTCTCTCACGCAAACGTTTATCTTTCTTATCTATCACAGCTGCTTAAATTCCTTACGAACGACACATTTAACAGTAGATGTATGGATACATCAATCCACGACAATGTGTGGTGTGGCAGGCACCAACAATCATCTGATAATTATTATCGTAGTTTATTGTAAACACTTAACTATCTGGAGGCTGTATTTTGTATAAGTACACATAAAAAAACCTATAACGCATGCATACATATTTTATTCAATGTCCACCGAACTAAGGGGTCGTCCATCAACCACGCAACGTTTTTTCTTACATTTTTTTACTCTACCCCCTCAATGTAACGCCATGTAGACATTCAGCTTGACCCCCCACCTCCTCAAAAGTTACGTAACTTTCCACATTAACAGATTAAG
This sequence comes from Rhyacophila sp. Rhy_31_5, assembly GCA_036584685.1. Taxonomy (NCBI): domain Eukaryota; kingdom Metazoa; phylum Arthropoda; class Insecta; order Trichoptera; family Rhyacophilidae; genus Rhyacophila; species Rhyacophila sp. Rhy_31_5. The sequence goes on along the minus strand of JAPMAG010000232.1, from coordinate 4,211 downwards.
TGTCAGAAGCTAGTAAACTCGCATAACTTAAAACGTAGTTTCTAGAAAAATTTCAATTGCAGAGATATAATTATTATTAAAAACAAAGAAATGAACAAGAACCATTCAGTATACTTTTAAAAGAAATATTAAGGTTATATTTTTGCTTACATGACAATATGTCCGGCACAGAAAAGGTTAAATAGGAATGCAATTTATAATCACCTCCTATCCACTTCTCGATATGGAAAAGTGTTACGTAACAATAAAGATTACCCCACCCTCCCCATTGTAACGCCTTATAGACGTTGGTGGTCACCCCTCCTTCCCTCTCAAGAGCGTTATGTGGTTTATGGACCACCCTTAAGACGTGGACTAGATTTTTTATAGTACTCTATGCAACGTTCCCCCTAATTTTTTTATTGTATGTGCGGCCCATCAACTTATATGTGCGGGGGGAAAATGCGATTGTGCAAATATGCATACGCATGCATAGATAAAAATAAGTAGTCATATAAACATAATGTACCAAGAAATCATAAATTACATAAATCATGATGTCTTTATTCAAAATACGTAACATAATACGAGTGGGTTTATAGTGTTTCCATGTTCCGCTCACATCTCAAAGAAAGGAATCTGACAAATCATCTTGAAATATCAAATAAAATATATGATCGCGCAAAATAAACGTATAGTCACAAATTCCTTTCTTTGAAATGTGTGCAAAATATAGAAATAAGCGTGCGGAAATTTTTTAACAGGTGTGCAGCCGCACATCTTAGAGGGAACGTTGGTCGTATGTGATTTTTGTACTACGACGTAAAAAGTATCTAAATTTATCAAAATGTTATTGATTCCTGATGTAGAAGGAAGCAGTTCGCTGTCGCCAAAATTTATGGCATTAACATAATAAAAAACGCACCACTTTGACCCCGGACGGATTTTTTCAATTCTTTGTTGATCGTCCTGCGAAGTCTTCGGTGTATTCTAAATATATCTGATCGAATAACAAAGATTGTATTATTGTTATTTATAATGGCGTCGGCTTTGCAACTCTCCAAGTAGAGTATAAGAAACGTTATCGTTGGACAAGAGAATATGACGGACTAATATTTCTGGAATGCGATTCTGTAAGGCTACACAATGCGAAACGGACCTCATATTTTGCAACTTGATGTTGCAGAATTAGGTAAGTGAGCGCGCTATTTTTTTTGCGAACTCTTGCTCTCAGATATATAATATTGGTAAGATATCGAATATAATTATTGTAAACAATGTCGTGTCAAATATGTCGGCATCAGCTGACTGCAATATTATGCTGAATATATTGTTTTCATTATTTTGTTTAACAAAATGTTCATGAATTATCAACATAATAAGTTAGTGATAGTGTCAGCAATAAATCAGTAAATAAAATATATTAATATATGAAGCGCGTAGTTACAAAAAGCGATATAAGCACATTTCTCAATATTTTCGTCAATGTTTTTATGGTTCAAGGTCAAATTTTGTTTTATGTTAAGCATCAGAACAAAACAATGTCGTTTGTTAGCTGATAAACTTGAAAATGAAATAAATATTTAAATGTAGGCGGTATGAACCAGATTTAAAATATTCCTTTGCATGAACATTTCCCATTTTATTTTTTTCATATGTATCGGTTTTTGGAACATAACGTAGTGTAAAATTGTGTGTAGAATGCGAACGTATTTTTTCTCGATTTCAACAAAATGTGCTTATATCGCTTTTTGTAACTAGAACATCTAGAACAACATAGAAAGTCTGATAAAATTAATACAAAACTGAAAAAAACACGTAGAACAAATAAGTCATCAAACTTTAATCACTTCTCTACTCTGTGATGGTTGATATCGTTCATCTAAGTATCGTCAACTTTTAGTTTGCGTACACATATTGCGAAAAAATGGATAGCAAAGTTTTCATCGATTGAGGTAAATGCAAAATGAAAAGCGCAAATGTAGCGAACGCGGGGATAGGTAATGAAAAACTAATTAATTTGTAAACTCATCTATTCTTTTACTCCAGTTATATCTTGGCATTTATTATGTGAGAATATACCATGGGTCCACGAATGTAAAGCACTTTTCGCGGATCAGTTTGATGATTAATTACATACCTGCATAGAGGGAAAATTAAACCACGGCAATGAAACTAAATATTACAGATGACTGACAATTCGTCCAGAGGAAAGACCGAAATCTGCGTATTTCGCTATAGAAATGTAGTCACTGCTACATTGGGATTACAGTTTCCCGCAAGCAATGTGTTAAAAACAATTTGTTTGTAATTGTTCTGAGCGAAAAACTTTAAAAAGACAATTTTTTCCTGAGAAACATGTACATTCTTTAATTTGCTTGTTTTCTACTATGAAAGGTAATATTAATCGAATGGATGAAAAATATTTTTTTAGTTCTCATAGAGACACTTACTATGTATGTACATATTTACAATTTTCCTGTCACAAATACAACGTAAATGTCTGTTCTATCAAAGTATTAAAGGTTCATAAATGGATAAGTACACGATTCTCAATAATAAGACTGGTCTATTGAAATTTAATAATATCTTTGTACCGTAATTCTTTTGGCAAGTTTTTTGTTTTTATTTCGGG
>JAPMAG010000231.1:1539-16333 GCA_036584685.1 Rhyacophila sp. Rhy_31_5 | reverse complement strand
GATCTCTTGGAGTAGACGGTAAAATTATGTGACCTACACACCAGGACCGGTTTTCAGTTGAAACCAGACGGACAGAGTCGAATCGGTAATACAAACAATATAACATTTGATAACATCAATTCTTCACTTAGTCATTACTAAAAAAAACTTTGGTAAAATATCAAAAAAATCCTCTTAAATAGATGCGTGTTTAGTTTATTTTATTATATACTCGTATTTATCAGAATTAACGATTCTTTCTTTAAGCTACTTCTAATACTGTGTTTTTTTTATGAATCATAGTTCAATCATATATTTAGAAAAATCTTTCACCAAGGTGTCCATAAACCACGTAACGTTTTTTCTTACTTTTTTTATCCTCCCCCCCTTCTTCCTTTCAAAGGTTACGTAACTTTCCACATTAACCAATTGAGTACCAGAACCAAGTTAACTCGCACCACTTAAAACGTAGTTTGCTAAATAAATTTGGATATTTTAGATGATTTAAAATATAAAAATGCAGTGATATCGTTATTATACGATATTAAAAACAAAGTAATGATAAAAACATTTAATATACTTTTAAAATAAATATTGAAGTTCTATTTTTGCTTTAAAAATCACAGCTTACCTGGTTGCGACATTGTGTCAGGCACAGAAAAGGTTAAATAGGAATCCAATTTATAATCATTCACCCAATTTTTGAGAGAGAAAAGTGTTACGTAATATTAAAAATGTACCCACCCTACCCCTTTATAACGCCATGTAGACGTTGGTGATCACCCTTCCCTGTCCCTCAATGGTGTTACGTGGTTTATGGATGACCCCTAATAAATTGTTAAATTTTAAATTGTACTGAAGAAAAAGTTTCATCTAGTTGTGTTCAAATATATTGAATATAATTGAAATAATAACACAGTCTTAAATCGGATTTCTGTATAATATATTACGTTTCATAAATGAAAACCAGAAGCATCTGTTACGAAATGTCCAACCGAGTTGACCGGTTTTGATTTATTGCACATATTTTTTGAAAATAGATTATAAAACTGGGTCTTTATTTTAATATACAGGGCTATACTGAAATTATATGTCATATGCGCTGTGTGGACGGGCATTGCCATGAATGACTCTTACGAGAGTGATTTCTATTTGTTTCTCGGCCTCAAATCGTTTGAAGATTGATAATACTATGAGGTTTGCATCATAGGCGCGAACGGCGAACAGGTGCAGGTTTAGGGTTTATACTAGACAATGGAATAAAAACATTTCTTTATATGAGGCGTGTGTTTCCAAAGTGAACTTATTCCACTTCAATAAATTTGTGACAAATGTCATAAAACTCTTTTATCGTGTCGATATTACATAGTTTTTTGATATCTACACTGTAAATTGTATTTTACATCACAAATGGATGTAACAAACAAATATGTAAATTGACACTGTAAACAGTTTTTTGGCATTTACTATTTTTTTTTGAAATGGAATAAGTTCACTTTGGAAATACACGCCTCATATACGTTTTTTTTGCTTAATAGCCAACTTACTTTCTGGATTGCCCTTTGCTTGTTTTATATTACAGTAAATTAAATTTTGTATGAAGACAATAAATTAATTTTTCTATTTCTATGTTGCAAATAAAAAAATGTCATTTCTACGACGGATGAAAAAAATACTTAGATAATTTTGGTGTTGAACCTTGAATTTTTTTAGAGAATATAATATGAAATAAAAAAACATTAAAAAATAACTTACTATCATCTCTGGACTTTTTAATATTTCATATTTTTTTAAATACTTGTCGATGAATGTTAGTAAAATACGGCGCACGTTCAATATTGATTATAATAAAGACTATAGTATTTTACTGTACTATAGATAATATAAAAAATACTTGCTCTATTATTTATAAATATTCGCCGAATAGAAAATAGAATTGCATAGTGAATGCTTCGTCAGCCCAATTTCCATTTCGCCTCTTTTTTTAAACTCCGAAAAAGTATTGAACTTGCTTTGAGAGGTCAAAGAAATTTTATTGGGCAACGAAAAAAAACAATACTAGTCCATAGAAGGCTCGTAACGCAGGCTAAACTTAAAATATTGTTATTCAAAAATATATAAATGTTTTTACTTATTACCATCGCTTTCTGTCGTAAAACTTAACGAGAGAAAAAATGGCGAACGTCAAAGAGAAAATGGAGTCGGCACATATCTTTTGTTTGTGAATTATGCTGGTGCACATAATGGTCCGAAGCAGAGATGACACGTCGAGATTATGATATATTATAACAATAAATACTAAATATTAGATTGCTGGATATCGTTGGAATATAGTTATGATATACAAAAATATTAAAATAAAAAAAAATCAGACGAACAACTGTCATAAATCTGTCAACGTGTTTGGCTCTAAGGGGTCATCCATAAATCACGTAACGCGCTTGAGGGGGAGGGAGGAGTGACCACCAACATCTACATGGTGTTACAGGGGGAGGGTGGGTTAATTTCTATTGTTACGCAACACTTTTACCTCTCAAAAAGAGATAGGTGAATTGCATTCCTATTTAACCGTTTCTGTGCCAGACATAACGCTATAACTCGGTAAGCCGTGAATTTTTAAGCAAAAATAGAATATATGTTTTTTTTAAAGTATATTGAAAGTCTCTTTATGATGACTTTTTAATGACTTTATTATAATCACATCTGTACTTTGATATTTAAAATCATCCGAAATATTTATATTTGTCTAACAAATTACGTTTTAAGTTGTGCTAGTTAACTTGTTTCTGGCACATAATTGGTTAATGTGGAAAGTTACGTAACTTTTGAGAAGGGGGGGGGTTAAGCTTAATGTCTACATGATGTTACATGGACGGAGAAGGGTATAAAAGTAAGAAAAAATGTTTCATGGTTTATGGACTAATGATTTTTCAAGTTCCGAAATCTAAGAAGCTTGACCACTGTAACAAAAATAAATCTTATTTATCGAATTCAACAATTATTGACAATAAGATGTGCTTGTATTTTCCCTCATTCTTCAATATTTCATAATAAAAAATCGTCAGACACTCGTAGTATATTGTATAACAGTAATTAACACAAAAAATAACTGGTACATAATTTTAGAAAACGAATATTGAAAGTCACTATCGACAGGTCAACGCATAGCGCACCCTTATAGCAATTCTATACGAATTAGATTTTTTTTCAAATGAATATTCATTTGTATTTGTAGCCAGGATATGACTGAAACGACTCAGCTAATAATTGACAACTATTACTGGTAAAAAAACAACAGTTCACACTATGAAAGTCCTATGTGCTAGATAACAAAGAGGACGGAAGGTCTAGCTGAGATTCATGATATGTAGTTGATTTGCTAACAAGACTTTTCACTCTTTTCTTTTTACCATATCCGCTCCGAAACGAAGCATATGGATCTTCTCAGTGTAAAGATTATTCTGAAAGTGTTTTACGAGTAATAATTGTTAGTTATTAGCTCAACCGATTTCGTCAACGTTCTGGTTTTAAATGCACGTGAAAAAAAGAATGCAATTTTTACCAGCTACGGGATTCAAACACTAGACCATCGACTCGTAAGTCTGATGCGCTGTCCACTATTCTTAAAAAAAAATTAAAGGTCTGTAATGAAAGAGTTTGGCTAGTAGATAAAGCGTACGCCTAGCAAGCGGGGGTTGCGGGTTCAAGTTCCGTAACTGGTCATTTTTTTCAAATGTTCGTTCATTTGTATTGTAGCCTGGATATGAACCTGAAATGTTTCAGCTGATTAAAAACTATTACTACAACAGTAAAGAAACTAAAAATGAGATATTGCTCTCAATATAAGAATAAATTCATTCAGGTACGTAATTTAAGGCCTCGTCGGTGAGGGGATAGCGCTTCCATCTCACGATCCGAGGGTCTAGGATTCAAATCCCGTTGGTGGCGAAAATTGCATAGATTTTTTTCAGGTTTCATGTTCGGAGCGTATATGGTTTAAAGAATATATATTATTTTGATCTACTAACTCACTACACAAATAGTCTTAATGTATAGATATGAATTACTATTAGGTATGCACGATTATTTACTCGATTATAAACCCGAAAAGTTGTGCTAATAATTAACAACTATTACTGGTAAAAATAACTGTTAAGAAAATCTTTACACTGTGAGGATCCCAAAAATGAAAGAGTGGAAGAGGATTGAATGAAATAATGTTAAAAATAATGTTTTTTTTTAACGCCTGCAGATGAATATTAAGCAATATTTGTCGCCAATATTTATAATTTATATAGACTTCCAAATTAAATTATAGAAAGGAAAAGTTAAATTTATGTTATTTATATAACGTGCAAATAAAATGGTAAAAATTCAATTATATATGTATGATTAAATTTTTAATATTGCAACTTTATAAGTGTAAGTATGTAAAATGTAAAAAGATTTAAGCGGGTATTCTTTGCAAAGCATGAGTCAGTAATTTTCTGAAAACAAGTTTCAAAAATAACAACTCAATATTTTTCGACGAATCTCTCTTTCGCGCCGCCAGTGCAGAAGTTAATCACGAGGATGGTCCGTTATATGGGCATTTAACAGAAGTGTATAAATTCAGATGAACCCATATCGATGTTTTAGTATTTACTTATTCTTTTGTGAACCAACACGCCATGAAGCTATATCAGCTGTTCTTTGTGATTGCATTCGTGCAAGCATCGTTTGCTGCAAGTGTGCATAAAGAAGTTAAGGATGAAGATCAGCAAGTCTTCACGTCTGAACTGGTCGATGCTTTCGCCCTGACAATGCCTAAATCTATTTTGGACTTGGAAAATCAATATGACGATGAAAGTAGTTTGAAAAAGGAGAATGACGTAAAGATTTCTCCGTCAATATACGAAGACGAGTCTGGTAAATTAAAAAGTGTGTTATTGAAAACTGGAACATTTCACAAAGAGGAACAAGTTCCTGTAGCAATCGTCGCTGATCCTGTTGATGTTATCGTCACTAAACAAGTGAAAGAAGAATCTAAGGATCTTAGCGTTGAGGAATTGAGTAAGGACGAATCAGTGATCGAAAGAGAAGCTGTCGCAAAGCCCGATAACGATAAGAAGAATACCGAAAACGACAAAATAACTTTAGAAGAACATAAAAAAGAGGATATTTCATCTGTTAATCAAGAAAATAAAGTTCCATTAGAAGATGAAAAACCTTCAAAACTAAATGAAAATGAGAGCAAGCAAAAGCCGGTGAAATCCAAAAAAGATAAACCTACTAAAGAGGTAAAAACTCCAGAAGTAATTAATTCTGACATTCATGTAAAAGATATAAACACGAAGGAAAGCTCTAAAGTTTCTGCAACATCGGTAAATGATCAACTTAAGCAAACTGTTTCCGGAGAGTCACCAAGTGATCCACTAGTAAATCCAATTCAACAAGGAATAAATAATTTTCAATTGGGACTCCAAAATCTTGGACAAAATATTGCTTCATTGTTTAGACCGCCCACTACTGATACATCTCCGCCACCGAACATCTTTCAAAATATTCAGCAAACTCTTCAAAATATAGTCAGACCTCCGACACCAGTTGGAAGTGATGACGTTAACGCTCCCTCGCCAGGGCTTGTGCAACAAGGACTGCAGAGCTTCCAGCAAACTATTCAGTCAGGCATTGACAATTTATCACAGACTTTCCAGAATTTCATCAGTAGGCCTGTAAATGATTCCGTAGATTCAGATACGGCCGCATCCCCAACAATTCTTCAGCAAGCTGTATCAAATCTTCAACAAGGCGTACAGCAAGGTTTGTCAACTCTAAATACAACTATTCAAAACTTAGTCAGACCACAAACTCGTCCATCATTTATTCAAACTGGTATAACGAACTTCCAAGAAGGTGTGCAGAATATAAGTTCAGGTCTTCAGAACTTACTTTTGAATCCAGAGAATGCTAGTTCAGAAGGAAATCCTCCTAATTTAATTCAACAGTCTATTCAAAACTTATCAACCGGATTACAAGACGGAGTTGATAGAGTAAATCAAACACTGCAAAATGTTATCAATCCAGTTATATCGACGACCCCGAGATATCCAAGTATTTCACCCGTAATTCCACAAGGAATAATAATTGTCAGAGATGGAATTTCGAACGCGATAAACAAAACAATTGCTCAAGTATTCCAAAATATATTCACTACTTCAACAGACACACCACAAACTACGACAACTGAAAAATCATCCGATGAAAATGACGCTATTCAAAATAAATTTATAAAAGAAATTGAGGTTTTGAATAACACGTTACATGATGGTATAAAAAATATAACTGGGTACATTGATGATATAGCAGCATTGAATGCACCAGTGAAGGTTACAACATTGAGTACACCGATTGCAGCTGAAAACGTGACACCAAAAGAAGAAGATAAAATAAAGGACCAAAAGAACGATAATGCGGAAGAAAATACGGTAGAGCATAAAATTGTAAAAGAAAACTGAACACTCAATAAAAAGAACTTGGTTAAAATTTCATAAAAAGTGATTCGCTTGTAAAATAAAATTGTGAAATTAGTAACTCATTCCTGAATAAGAAAAACACGTCAAAATTTATGTTAATAATTCTTAAAGCAACTAAAAGCTCTGTATAATGGCCATTAGTGATATGCATACTAATTTCTAGGCCAAATATATATTCAAATTTTTTTCTGTGCCATCCGCTACAACACTAATTTATTTATTCGTAATTATTGTATTTTAAAAACAATGTCAAATATGTTTAACGCTTCTAAATAACAATAAGATTAAACACGCTATGTTACTTTAAATTCAATATAAAATAATGTATTTGTGTATTAGGGTGTCTTCACACAACACGACATGTAACAGTAGATACTGATTGTGTTTCTGTAATAAAACTGTATTAATTTTAAAAACACCCTAGAATTAACAACTACATATGAACACACTGTCAAAAATCTTAGCGATTTACATACTATTTTTATTGTATTATTATAATTAATTACTGTTACCTATTTATAAACTATTTATTAAACGAATTTAAATGAGAATGTATATGTTTTTTTCTGTAGTAACAACCAATGGACTTCTATCCGAATGCTTCTCATGTACTTAATAATATTCTTACTAATTTTTATCTTCATGTATTAACTAATGTTTCTTTCAATCTTTCATAATGTTAAATATTTTTTGTATTGCCATACTTGCTCCGAAATGAAACACATAGAACTTTCACAGTAATGATTAATTAGTACCTAAATCAACTATTTCAAGTTCATGTCCTGTCTCTTGACCACAAAAATAACTGAATAAACATTTTAAATGTTCAAACAAAATAAGCAGGGGTGGACTGGAGAGAGTTTGGAGAAGTATGCGAGAGCCCCTTGTTAAAATTGACCTGAGCAAGCTATTTGTTAAATTAAGAAAAAATAATATTCTCAGATAAAATCAGTACAATTTCACATGGTGATATCATATTGTCGCCCTCGTTAGGCTAGTGGATAAAGCGTACGCCTATCGAGCAGGGGTCACGGGTTCAAGGCCCGTGATGGTCGCAAAATTTTTCAAATGTTTATTCATTTGTATTGTAACCATGAAATGAAATCGAAACGATTGAGCTAACAATTAACAACTATTACTTGTAAAACAATTAATGTTAAGAAAATTTTCACACTATGAAGATACCATATGCTCTATCTCGGAGCGAATATGGAATTTTAAAAAAAATCATATTTTAAAAGTACTAATCACTTCATTGTCTTTTTAAATGCGTCGTAGAATATGTTTATTTTGAGAGAATAATAAAAGAAACGTAGCCTAATTTTTCGAGTCGAATAATGCGTATAAACGCCGATGTTTAATATAATATATAGTTTCAAGATGTTCGCAAATGTTCATTGCAACATATTCGTTAACGACGCTTTCAACGATCGTCTTTAATACTTTACACGTACACATTTTCTACATTACTGCAACCGTGTATGATTTTATTATCGGCATTTAAAATTCATTACGTTGTCCAATTACTTACTAAGTAAATTTCGAGTGCTTTTTCGCTTGATGTGAACGATGTGTATTTAGATGTATTGCGTATAATTGTATGTATGGTAGTAATAAAAAACCCCCCTCTTCTCTGTAACACCACAAACCAACAGCTTCGAGAATAAGCGAGACCCTTGTTAAGATTGTAAGACCTTATCCAGCGGAATAATATTAAAACTCTTGCAATCTTACGTTGGTAAGTAATTTCTTCATCAGTTGATATTAATTATTTTTCAGCTTACTGCGTATTTAAACCAGGGCCGTCCCGTGCCACGATACACAGAGGCGGCTGTATCAGGTGGCACCATAAGGGGGTGGCATAAGCAGTTTTTTTTTAAATCGCATTCGAATGTTATTTTAAAGACAAAAGATTTAAAGCAAGGGTGCCCAAGATACGAGTACTTTTACTTTAAATTTTTATGGCGATCAACTTCTAACAAGAATCGTATAAGAATTGTTCTTATAGCTAATATTCTTCAAATTTAAAAATATTTATTTTAAAAAACAAAATATGGTTTCAACGAAGAGCTTCTTAAAATAAACCGCATCATTAAAAAATAATCACGAATATATCAAAACAAATTTGTTCTATGACATTGTAAATTTAAAATATGAAAATAAATCAAATTAAATTTTGCTTTGCGATCGACCGGTTTGGAGCCCTTGATTGGGGTAGCATTTCTAATACTTGCATCATGCTGAGAAAATATACCGCAAGGGCCTGATTTAAATATAATATATATTATTTTATTAAATTTTCGCCCCAAGACTAAGCAAATGGGACAGTATGACATATCTTCACAGTGCGGAAATTGTCTTAACAGTTTTTACGAATAAAAGTTGTTAATTATTATCTTAACCATTCTGGGTCCTGGGTACAAATAAAAATAATCAACATTTTTGGGAACCAGCATGGAATTCTTACCTTCGCATCGCTATTCGGATGCATTATACTCTTTCCTACTAAGTCATATAATAATATTATGTAAAGTTGATTGACTTAATAATTATTAAGTGCATTGAAGCGTTTAGTTCCAAAGAGCGATATAAACACATTTCAATATTTTCGGCAAACAATGCTTTTTATGTTTCATTGTCAAATTTTGTTTTATCTCAAGATTCTTTATATTCATCGTACTCTACGATTTCATTAAAACAAAATGACGGCATTAATAAACAGATAAACATTAAACTGAAAGAACTATTTAAATGCGCGCGGAATCAATCAGAACAATAGAACGTATTTTTTCTCTCTATTTCAGCAAAATGTGTTTATATCGCTGTTTGTAACTAAACGCTTCAATTGTAAAAAAAATATACACCCACTTCTTTCCTTCCCGGAATACTTGGAATTAAAAACACAGATTAAGGGAGCCCCTTGTTGACTTATGGGTATTCCACGGTATGTGTTATTTGAGCTTTTAATCCCTCGTAGATTGTTGTAGATTTAGTGACAACATCTGATATCTAGCAGTTTAGTGAAAAATGTAAACTTGTACGCCTCGTCAGGTGGATTCGCGTAAATGGAATGATTACTGTACACATATGTTTTTGCTCGTGATTTAAAATCTTTTCATCTTAGGCGATTTTTGTGTCACGTTAAAAGAAAATAAATCTATGGATTCGCATTTTAGCAGTACCTGAAGAATGATTATTTCGTGGTTATTAAATGTGCACTATAGTTTTTTAGTTCAAACGGTTTATGACTTGTGTTCAATGGGTACATATTTACATAATACAATACATAAGCGCCGGCCTTTTCGTTTTTGTTGAGTCATCTTACAAAGAATCGGTTAAGTTCGCGTATGTTTTTATCTCATTCAATGTACCGTACATTTTAAATGACGTCCAATGTTTATTCAAGTACTGGTTCTGAAAACTTGTTTTGCAATTGGACAAAAAGTTAAGTCAGTAACCTCGTTTCGGATGTCAGCGACACCCTGTAAAGCAAGGGTACCCAACCTTCTTGAGGCGGAGAGGTACTTTTAATTTTAATTTACATGGCGATCGACGTCTAACAAGAATCGCATAAGATTTTTTACTTTAAACAAAATACAGTCAAGTTTATTAAAATAAAACCACTTCATTAACAAATAACTACGAATCTAGAAGAGACAATTTGTCCTATGACAGGGATATTACTTTTTTCATCCATGGTTGTAAATTTAAAATATGAAAATATTAGTTATTTTCAAAATTCACAAATTTTGTTTCGCCATCGACCAGTTGGGAACCCTTGCTGTAAGAATATACCATTGAAATACTGCTAAAGAATGCACATTATAGACAGAATCGGCGGTTAGGAGGGGGGTAGAGCAAATCCCCAATTAAATTTGACTAGTGACAGCGAGATTCAGATAAAATCAGTACCTTGCTACAGTTTTATCAGTAGATAGTTTTAAAGCACAATGAAACAAGACTTTATTGTGTTAAAGTTCCTCGTAAAATAAATTTATTTCGGGTCCATAATATAAGAGACTTAGCAGATATCTTATCGAACGTCTAATAATAGAATCGTGGATGTTGATATATATTAATTCAAGATGCATATCGCAATATTTTTGTAAACGATGCTTTTAACGATTTTCTTTCATACTTCACCCATACCTGCTGCAGATAAGTTCACTGTACTGAAATTGCGTGTAGTTTTACGTATCAGAGTACATAACAATTATTAAATTGCATGATCATATACAAAGTAAAACTCGAGTTTCACTTAAGCGATCTTTTGTTTGCTGTCAACAATCTATGTTTTATATATTTTGGGTATAATTTAATACCTGGGAAGTGTTTTTTTCTTTTCCATCAATCATATCTACCCCGGGACGAAGCATATGGATTTTCAGTGTGGAAATTTTGTCAGATTTTTACGAGTAATAATTGTCAGTTATTAGCTCAACCAATTTGGTCTATGTCCTGGTTTCAAATGCACACGAAAAAACTTGTATATTTTTGCCAGCTAAGGGATTTGAACCGTAGACCTTCGACTCGTGAGTTGGAAGCGCTATCCTCTCACCTACAAGGTAAACTACACTATGTTAATTTTTGGTAAAATTGCGACATATTGTAGTATATCATGCGACGCAATTATATTGTAACACTAACAGAAAAGAATTTAACGAAAGAAATATACGAGTATTATCCAACGGAAGCAACACCAAAATGACTGAACAGCCATAGTGAAAAAGTGCCACTTTTGAGAGCTTAGTTTCCAATTACAGAATTGTAAAAGAAAAATCCTACTTCCCAAAATACCGCGAAAAAATAGCTCTAAGATTCAACAAACTCCCTGTAAATCGACCCTATTCAGGTAAAAGGGCATAACCCTCAGTTTTTTGAAAAGTGCTTTTATTTGAGAATTCCAATACACAACTAAATACATGTTCCGCCAAAAGGAATTAAGCGGAAAATACTAAATTATTATAGAAATTCAGCTTCATTAAAAAAAACCTACTAAGTTTGTGTGGAAAGGAATAGACACTCATTTTTTTTCTATAATAACTTTCTTAATTATCAGGTTTCTGTATCAATAACATACTTTATTTTGTGCATCACTTGAGTGAATCCGTTTCATCTTGATTCTTGGGGTCTGTTAACCTATTCTGTGCCAGACATAATGTCACAACCCAGCAAGATGTGAATTTTCAACAAAAATAGAACCTTAATATTTCTTTTAAAAAAATATTGAATGTTTCTTTATCATAACTTTGTTTTTAATGATCATGTTTTTAGTCATATCTCTGCGTTTTCATATTTAAAATCATCAAAAATATTCAAATTTGTCGAGCACACTACCTTTTAAGCTGTAACTTGGTTTTGGCACTTAATCGGTTAAATACACACATAAAAAAAATATTTTTAAGAAACGTACACGGTTACGCATTTTATAAACGCATTCAAAATACATAAAACCTACTCACGTTGTAATAGATTAAATAGCCAGAGTTGACCGTATTATTGGAATAATCATTAAGCATTTTTAAGATTATAAATTCACATGCAATTAACATCAGTGATTGTTGACAACTTAACTAATAACTTCTTATGAGGTACTACCCGTCACTTGCGCTGTTTCAAACGCATCCAGACTTATTCAAAATTTGTATAGCTTCCAATCCGCGAGTACAATGTGCTTTATTTTGCATGGTAAACCTGATGACATAAGAGAGAACGCTCTATGAACAGAACTTATCCATTTCTCATTCAATTTTGAAAATGGACATACATTTAGTTAGTTTAATAATTTAAATGATAAATTCGTTTCTGAAAATTTTTTGTGGTGTCCCCCTTTCCCTCAATGCTTAAGTACATGCTTACTTTGCTTAACGGTTAATCCAGTACTAACTGTCACCGTGGTGAATAGTCGATACAGAATAATTTGATTATTCAAAGACCAATCAGAGTATCATGGTCGGTTTTGATATTCATTGAATGTTAAAATCCAATCATAGCATTGATTAATTCGAATGAAATTAATCGACGGAACTAAACGTAGTTAATGAATGTATTCCACAGGCGGCGTCGTTGGAAATATGCAAAATGAACATGTCAAAATCAGCACACTTTATTTGCTGTTGAATGAAAAATACAGTTATAAATTATTTTATTATCTTAAAAATTTATTTAATTAACATGACATCAATTGTCCGACTGCTTACTCCAAGGAAAATTACTTTATTTTTACACATATTATACTGAATTAGAAAATGTGAGCATAAATTATCATAATAGTTCCACAATAATTAGTCGCACCAATGTTTTTGATCTAACTAACAATAAAAAAATCAAATAAGTAAAGTTTAATATTAAAAAAGCTTTGATTAGAAAAGTAACAATTATTTAGCGTCTGGATTATATATTTATTATCAAGTTCACTACAGTAAGCCCCCCTATAGCGTGCCCCTTTATGGAGAATTTTCCTATAGCGTTTGCGGCAGTCCCCCCTATAGCGGTCCCCCCGATGGCGTAGTTTTTTTTTACAAAACGTACACGTTTAATAACATGTATGTACATATATATGTGTGTATGTATTTTTTTTGAAAAATATTCAATTTAGAGATTCCTTTGAAGTCCCGGTTTTGCGCTATAAGTTTGCGTTGACTTATGTTGCTGACTGTGCACAAACGACATTAATGTTGGCACGCATATTATGTGAATCTGTAAGAGTGTCAATTTTTATCTTCGTTAAATAGAATCAAGCGGTGATGGGCGACAAAGAATGGTTACATGAGTAACCGTGGTTGATGTTTCGGTTACCTTTGATAATGATTCATTGAAAATTACCAATTGAGACTTCGTTTACCAACATTATTAGACTGCACCCTTCAAATCGGCCGTCCAATTTCAAAACCTAGTAAGAGTTTCAACAGAAAATGTTCAGAACAACACAATTAGTCGGGGAATGATCGACAATAGTGTATGTTACAGGAATAATTGCGTTGAACGGAACAGAAAAACAATATCAAAACCGGTATGGGCATTTACCGATTTCATTACCTAGTAAGCGAGTGTTAGTTATTAGGTTTTTATATTTTTTTCTTAGATTACTATGTTTTGAAGTTGTATTCGATGAAGTATTGTCACTTTCTAGGTTTAAACGAATTGATTTAACCCATATAGACACTGATTTCATATAAAATATCCACAGTAAAATGTGCATTATAACTCAGTATGTATTATAACGAAATATCAAGACTTTGTCAGTTACAATATATTAAAATTGGACAGCCAAAATGATGTATAGTCATGAAATAATGTACGAGTACATCTACATATAACAAATATTTACGCCAATGAAACATTTTGAAATCAGTCGATCCGTAACTAATAAATTACGATATCAACATGATATTTAAAAGGGCCAGCGAGTAGGTATTTACAACCATTTTGTTGTCTGATTACAATCAAATTGACAAGTAAAATGTCTATACTTAAAGGCATATACTTAAAAGTAATAATTGTTAATTACTTGTGTGTAATTTTAATTTCAGGACAAATTCAGAAAAATAATTTAAAATCGCGAAGATATCGAAACCGGCTGCCTATGGATAATGATATATTTGATGAGGAATCAAGATTGCGACGAGAATCCAACGATGGAAGCTTCTTTAATCCATTAACATTGGCGAATAATTTCATTTCGGGTGCTCTTTCTGTTGTACACCCAAAAACGGAAGAAAATAAGCAAGATTTGACAAAAGTTACAAGTAACAATGACGAAACGTCGCAAGCAGTAAATAGCACAAACTGTGTTAATAATATGTTAAAGTCCGCAGTGATATATTATGAAGACGTCGAAAAAATGATTGGAGATGCTGCTACAAATATTGCAGATGACCCTTTGAACAAAGATAAAGTACTTCGCTCATTGAAGACTCTAGAACTGAAAATCGATAACTCAGCTGAGTATGCTGAAAAATCTCTGAAGGCATTTACTGTCAAAGGATCAAGTGTGCTAACTCAGGTTATTGAGATAATCAAAGCTATAATTTCATATATGATGTCTATGGGACAGTCTGCCGTGCACACTACTGCACAATGCTACGACAAAATTGCATCATATGATTTGTTGGGTCCCAAAGCGCTCCAATATCTACGACCTCATGTAAAACGGATAACGCAAAAGATTACTTGCGTATTCAGCGATTCTAAAAATGGATTAGGAAGCACCTCAATAAGGGATGTATTAGAAAAGTTAGTTAACGGTGCAGTCGGTGTACTTATGTCATTATTTAATTTCGTGGGCACGATTTTCAACG
>JAPMAG010000230.1:0-17259 GCA_036584685.1 Rhyacophila sp. Rhy_31_5 | reverse complement strand
ACAGTTGGCATATCGAACAGTTGAATCCTAGAGCGCTGTTACGTCAAATCGTCATAAAGTAACTCTTTACAAAATCCATGAGTTTTAACAGCTATAACATTGTTTATACCAAGCAACATACGGTATCAAGTCCACTCACCCTTGCATGATGCTTTGAGAAAAATAATTCTGTTTTCTGATGAAAATATTTCATCAGAAATATCTTTTATTGCATTCACCTCAGGAATTGCTGCCATTTTTCTTAAAGTCAATTCAATTTCCCTCAATACTCTGACAGGGTAGCCAATCTCAAACTAAATCATAATAAAATTTAATTTGAGTTTGGAACATTTTTCAAATATTTGATTGTGATACTCGAGCAATACAATATTACATTCCACTTTTATTTATTTTAAATGTATAATCAATAAACACAGTATTCATGCAACAGGAAAATATTTTATTATGAGATTTAACAGCAGTCTTGAAATATGCCATCATAATAAACTAAGCCACATTTTATTAGATGTTATTTATATGTGTATAAGCATATTTGTTCCGAAATGGAGCATATATATCTTTTCAGTGTGAAGTTTATCGTAACAGACTAATTTCACAGCCTTTTAATAAATTGTATAGGGAGCATTTTTGTTACTTCTCATTCTAACTTTTCGATTGTCGGCTTGAACAGCTTGACCAACTGAGTTGTGCTTACACCAGATACACGGAACACTCATCTAAATAACATATAACAGGACTAATACATGGTCGATGACCTTATTTCTATTTCTTTATTTTTCATACTACTATCGATGGATGGACAATCCCATGCAGTTCCACACAAGCAAGATATAAAATCATGTGAAGCAAAAACAGATAATGCCATCGTCATTGTAGCCACACATAACTGATTGTGATTGGATACTTCAAAACTAGGAGCCACCATCATGTGCAACCAGTTCTACATGTATCACATATAAAAGCTGTTCTTTGATTTCAGACCTTGTATCTTAACTCGTTCAATTAAAAAGACTCTCACTCACAGATTTTTCATAACAATCAATATTCATTTTTAGTTTGGTATTTTTAACAACAAAAATCTTTGTGAAGAGACACATTGAACTCTTCAAAAAGTCATTCAAACTCTTCTTTCTTTTTATAGAATCATCAGGGTCCACTATTAAAATGATAAAAATCGTATATGGAGATTTCCAGATTCAAATACAAAGGTTAAAAGGTTATTAATCAAGTTGTAAGAAATAAATAAAACAGGAATCAAAACGTAGGTTTTTTATTCTCACTATCTATATTTACAAAAGAAATCTTAGCATAAATCTTAAATTTACATATTTTACAGCATACAATCAATCAATTGTACGATAGTCTTGATTTGTAATATGAAATTTATTATATTTAAAACCAATAACCAAAAATAACGATAATACTTAAATGTAGAGCAAATATTTTCAATGACACGAATCATCATGCAATAATTACATACAGCGTTCATTAAATACTCTCTTAAATTTATTTCAACATTTTGTACAAGAATACTGACAGGTTACTTTAACTAATTTAGTATAATAATAATTATGGGCTCTATATTTATATGCATTTGTAAAATACTTTATTTCATTCACAAAAATATTTTTTTACACTGGCATCTCTGACTAAAATCTGTCAATAATTTTATTTATCATTACACCTATTTAAGTGATATTTATGTGAATCGAATATTTGAGATATATTTATAAAGGGCACCATATTATTGTAAATATACAGCTAAACACTAACACAATGACCAACATAAATTTTTACGCTTCTCATTTGAAAAAACCAAATTTATCACCTAACATGCACCCCAAACATTTTAATATCTGACATAATAATGGTCCTAAACATGGAAGTTTAATAAATATTCGAAATTAAACATACCTAATTAAGAGCTTTGCTTCAGAAATAAGTTACCTTGTTGAAACCACTAAAGTTTTATTAAATAGAAATTTATTTAATTTAAAACTGCTTATTTCAATTGTAGGATTGCAGAGATACATCGTGAGAATTAATTTAATAGCTGACATTCACTTCTATAAAATAATTGTTTATGGCAAATATATTTACTATGTTTGATAAATTCGTAAGATTTTTTCTTAGTATAGACAGCGGATGATACGGGATATTTGGTCAAACCTTCGATGAAACAAAGGTTCCTAAAACTAAAAACGTATTAAGTGAAAGGTATTTTTTTTTAAACATTTTAATATCTTCATATTCTCAGACACACTACTAAAACAGAAACAAATTAGTTAGATTCTAACATAATTCAACCTACAAGCAGTAATTATATCACAAAGTACTAGTGTTAATTAAATATTTAAAATTATTTCAATATTGAGATAGAAGTGGGTTTTTAATAAAGAACACGATGAAATCAGTCTTCACAAATCAATAACAATTGTTATATCATGTGCTAACTCATGTTACATATTATTTCATACGGGCGAGCTTCTTCTATACATCGTCTTTTGCAAACTGAATCCAATCAATCATTTTTACCATTTTGAAGATTTACAATTACACAATTGAATATCAATCCAACCAATAAATTTGAAGACCACAAACAAAGATCATTTTATATCTAATTTTTGTATAAAATGAACTGTTAATACAACCTTGTTGAGAAATATTTAAAGTATCCTCTATGTATTAACATTTTCAGAAAAGAAAATAAAATATTCCATAAAAAACTCTCAGTATGGTAGTTAACTATATTTTTTTGGGAAATACACATAATATTAAATATTTACATATAAAATATCAGAATCACAAAAGAGAAAAGTATCATTTAAATTATATATTGTACGATTGTTTGTAATAATTAATTTAGGTTTGAAAATTTTAAAAATGATTAACTCACAATGAGGCAAATGTAACTACAAATGATATTTATTAGTGGTCTTCGATTACTTTAACCATAATTAATAGGAATCGACAAAGATAAATTGGAATATTATTTTATCATTAAGAGGCTTTAAATCCGAATATGAACATTTAAAAAATATAAGAAATACAATGAATATTACGTGGATACTTTTTGTAAAATTTGCATGGCATATGGTATACTTTAGTGTCATTTTTTTACAAATTAATAACCATTCAATTGTGTATTATGTGGGAATATTGAATTATTAAACCAGCATTATTTCTTGTATAAGCCTTATTCCAAATTAACCCCTCATCTCCTACGATGAAGATCTATATGCTACATATGATATATCGTTGTATAGCAGTCGAAGGGTTAACGAATAATAACAAACTTATAAATATTGATACAAATTTAGACTAGTACGTGTCAGTTTTCAGTAATAGAAAAAAAACTCAATAGTAATAGAAAACTGCACGAAACAAACAATAACATAATAAATTCATTAAGTTGGCATTTAATTCTTTATTAATAATTTACCACAGCTGCCAACTGAGGACCGTCATATATTTTATGACATAAAATTTGATCAAACACTGTGGAATAGTTCAGAGTAATTTTCTTTTGTTAACCAGTCTAATGAGAATTATAGTTAAAAAAATATCATGTTAATTTAACATAATTTATGTATGCCTATTGTAAGTGAATCAAGTATTATAGAAATCACCAAAAAAATTACGAGACATCGAATGGTAAATCTTTTTTTAAAGAGATCACTATTTAGGTATTTTTGCTAATAGGACTACAAATATATTTTTAACACAGCATTGACTACGATTAATTTAATTTCAATAGTGCTTCAAAATGAAAATAATAATTTAAAGTTACTACATCAACTACACAATATTGCCAGTGAATAATTAATACAGCAGAGCAAAAAAAATTAACAGCCAATTAATGGAAAAAAACAAACTAGCATAACTAATAGCTCTTATGGTAAACCAGGTACGTTATACAATAATGAGATAGGTATTAAAAAATATTTCTTATATAATTCTTTTTTAATTTTCAGCTTTATATCAACCATTTCAAAAAATACCTGAAGTCATTTATAATGATTTCATTGTGATAAGTATAGGTAAAAGATACATGTTTCGTCTAATACAATATCCGAGAATCTTTTTTGATTTACAAGTACTACTAATAATACTAGTAATTCCCGCACAAGTACAGAGACCGATACAGACAAATCTGGTGTGAACTCCTCGGAGAAATTAAATTGATTGAAAGAAATGTCTGCATTCATAAGATGAAAGTATTAGTTCTATAATACAACACGCGAATTTTTAGATTATTCTTGTTTTATCACTTGGCATTCGAATATTTTTACAATTGATATAATCACAACGTTTTTCTTATAACTTAAAATCTTATGCATATTAAATACAAAGATTTGGAAAGAAAAGACATAGTTGATTATTTTTAGTGCTATAAATTAAAAACATCTGTCTCCTCGCATTCTTCTATGTACACAAAATAATATTTCTCACGGCAACCGCTGCCTCTCTCTCTCTCTCTCTATTGTACTTTCATTGGGTTCGTAAATGGTCAAAGAATAATATTAGACTATAAAGTACATTTTTGAACATCCACTCGTCATTTCAATCACTATTATAGACTTCAGCCGCAAAATTTTATAACTTTTCACTAGGCTTCTCTAGATTGAAAATTTATCACAATTCGGGAGTCACTTATAGAAAATTTGCACGGTTGAGGTTTCAAATACATCATGTTCATTTCAACATATCTCCGACACCTTAGATCAAATTTACTATCAAATTACGACTCCATCAATAAATCAGATAAAATTCGTTTCAGACTGTCAATTCCAGTCAAAAAACCACTGTCCGGGCCGTGGTGAACAGTGGTGTTGGCAACGCTAATACTATTATTGTCAGGGTTAGCAAAGGTGGTGTGAGCAAAATCGATCATACGGATGTCGACCACGTTTGCGGGTGCATGATGAACGGCAGTCTTTCTCTGCGCCTTCCTCTTAACCGGCCCGGCCGAAGGTTTGACTCTCGGTCGCTTGGTGAAATCGGACACTCTATTGCCGGTAGGCCCCACGTCAGTATCTGACGACGTTTCTTCCGAGCTAGGAACGGAACCGTTCAAACGGCCCGAAAGACAAAAATCATCACTGCTGTTGGAAGAGTAGACCATCCAGCTGTCCATGGATATGGGACTGGAGCTCAACGGGGGAACACGTGGAGGAATAGCCAAATGTACAACCCCGGGTTCTTCCATATACATTGTCTCTTCCGAAATAGGACAGAAGGGAACCTTGGCAGCTTTGGTCGGCGCTCCGTCCATAGATATTTCTTCATGCAGAGTGGTCATATCGAAGTGTCCTCCTGACGCGTGCTCTTCGTGAGACGAAGAAAGATTGAGATCAGCAGAACTGTTGGATGCATCGGCATCATAGCCAGTTCCCAGCATTGTTAAACTCGGTGGCGACATCGCGTCTTCATACCAACCTTCGTAAACTATCAAAAGTGAACTGAAACATACAAAAAATAATGTTATTTCATAAATATAATATCTACAATACAGGCATTCATTAACTGATATTCTGTTGCCATTGTTAGGACAGTGAATGAAGCATTCACCCGTTGAAAAACGATCTGAAGTTTAAATTCCACAGATGTTTTCATGCCAAAATATAGAACGAAACTACTAAAAGTTGTGCCAGCATAAAAAGCAATGACTACACTCTACGAAATTATCTCGGCTATCGATATCTTCCACTCACTTGATTATCATTATATCATATCAATCAGGTTAACAACTTTTTAATTTTTGTATATGTTCACCTCCCGTTAAATTTGACTGCTAACATTTGTTTTCACAGATGTATCTTCATATTCTGAATGCATTGATTCAATAATTGTCATATTCATAATATGTAAAAAAAGAATAAATAAATCCTCACTCGGAACCAGCACGTGGACGAATTGGGTGAGCTAATAATTAACAATAGTTACTTCTAAAAAAAATCTGTCAAGGCAATCTTCAGATTGTGAAGATCCCTGTGCATATTTTTGGAGCGTATATGGTCAAATAAAACAATATAAATGGTATCTACAAAAATTAGCATTGTAATAATCAAGGATCACAAGATAATTTGATAATCTACCCAAAATTTGTTTTAACAAAATAGCGAAGATATGTGTGAAATATAAGATATTATCTTTTCTATACATTCCAATGTATTCTACCTGTCTCATGTGTAATAGTAACAAATAAACAGATATAATGCAATGACCCACCATGAGTAAAATCTATAGGACGATTGATTAGCAACGGCTCTCCCCAGCAAAGCGAGACGTTGAATGGCGCGGGCGACAACATCGGAGCGAAGAGTCCCATTACCACCACAGAAGAACGTTTTGAGGGCATCTCGTAGACCGTCTTCGGTGAGTCCTCGCCCCCAATATTTATCTCTTCGAACCACACGCTCGGATACAATAGGTCCGGCTTCGTAAACCTGTAAAATAATCACATTATACTGCATTATCGTGAGAATGCAAATAGAAAATTCTTCAGTCTAATATTATGGAGGCTGGCTTTATTTGTTAATACACTTTCGATGAAAAGATTTACCTGCTCTCATGATGTGCTTAGCCAAAAGTAGTGGGTAAATGGGTTAATTTTATCTTTTTCATCAACAAAATATGGTAAATGTGAACTCAAAGTCTTATTAAATTATTATAAAATAAATGATCGTTTGGAATTTAGAATAAACTTTACTTTGTTTATTTATCACATTCTGCAGGTTTTCTTGTCCCATATGTATTTATAACCAGGAAACGATGACTGCTCATAGTGTGTTAAATTTTCACCAAAAATATAAAACTGGTAGTTTTACAGTACGAAGACTCTATTTTACCTGCATGCCGCAGAGTCTAACGCCGAGAGAAGCCGAAGTGCTAGCCGCACATTTCGCAATCTGCTTGGACATCTTTTCAGCTGACGCATCGTCGCCATGCTGCCGAGTGCCCATCTTCAAATCCAAAATGCACGGTCGTCTATATGTGGATGTTATGTTCTCCAGCATCAAAAAATCTAGCAAACATGAATAACCATTTTAAAACCTTTTCTATGATAATCAAATGAAAAACGAACAGCACCTAACTAAGAAACTAGTCATAATTTAAAAAGTTAAACATATTTCAAGTAACAGAATATTTATATCTTTTTTTAGTTGTTTTATAGCTTAAAATACTCACATTGCTTATTGGTGTTGTCCATTTGAGATATACTTTTAAGAACTTCAGTGGCTTTTCCGTTCCGATGAACTTTGAACCTAAAACAATTGATAATACATTTAAACCAATATTGAGAATATAACTCCAGTCTGGATAGGCTGAATACAGGCAAATACCACGATATGATTAGCTTTAGATGTGACTAAACCAATATGATAAGTCAATTATTTTGCATGACACTTATCAAAGGGACAGAAAACTTACTGGTGAAAATCGTTGAATACATGACCGAATATTATTTCATATTATAATAATTTCGCATTAAAAGATGTATACAAAAAATTCACCAAATCTTTTCATGTTATTAATAGCTTATAGTACATCACATTGGACACACAGTTTATTAACGCTTAACATGTTCAAGAAACTTGTCAAGTAAAAACAACAACAATAATGAAGAAGGTAAATAATGTAGATTGTTTTTTTGTGCATGTGCATGAAAAGTTTTATTCCGTTTCATACAAAACATCCGGATACTTACTTAAGTACATCATCGCGTTTGCGTTTTGAACCCAACGACTGCTTCCGTCCATTGTCATCTCTAAAGCTTGGAGAATATCTCTTGTCAAGTTTGGTATTGCCCGTATTTGTCGCCTGCATTACACCTGAAACAAATGACCAGAAGGTAAGAAATCGTACGCCTCGAAAGCAATTCAATTACCAATAGATAATTGACAAAAATTCATTAGAGCACAATATTCGGTAATATCAGTCTAACAATAAACTTAAACTAGGGAAAACAAAATCATTCAACTAACTATCAAGTCTATAATAAGGGCTATGATGCCTGTCATAGCGATGATGTTAGCATTATGTATCTATTGGATAATGAATCCAAACAGATTAATTGAAAAGAAAAATTATTACATCAGATTTTGGCAGCATAGTATTATTGTTCCTTCATTGTCAGTTGCTTTTTGTGTTTGCATATATTTTCTTCATTATAGTTTTTATAACGTAATGATATATTTAATTAAAAATAAAATAATAACGATCCTAGGAAATGATGCGCAGTTAAAATGAAAAGCTGGAATAAAAGAACAATTCAAATCACATTGTTGCCATATTTCGAATAATTTTCACATCTAACAAAGAGGTTTATCGGTCAAAAATGATCTAATATTTTCAGAGAACATTTTTAATCCAGTCAAGTGTGTCTTTGATCAAAGTACAGCAAAATAAATCAAAAATGAACAGTCAATTTAGTGGAACCAAACAGATATCTATCAAAGCTAGGCACGACAAATTATGTAAGTGGAAATAGATGATTTACGATATAAGCAAGTCATAGATCCATTTAATAACAAGTTAATATTATTACTCAAGCATTAATAAAGTAAATGGATGAAATGACTTTTCAAATAGCCTTCTCACATCACAACAAGCAATGAAATTTCACATCTTCTAATAAGATTGTCTATGACAACAAGGCTAATTTTTAAAGATGAATTGGATGATAATAGCACAGAATTTCTTTGAATTGAAGCAACTGAACAAAATAATAAATTTAGTAGTGAATAAATGCATGATTTAAAACAAAATAATATAATCTTTTTATCAGTAGATTTAAATTCCTTCGATTATAGTGTATCAATATTTAATTTAATACAAGGGTTGTTTGTATTCATCTGCATAAATTAGAAATATAACTAACATAATTTATAAGAAAACAATTGTATTTATAAAGTCGTGTATTTGTGATTTCCTAATTTACAAAAAATTTGAATAAATTCAAGAGGATGCTGAATAAATACGAAACACGGATAAATGTCCTACATAATATCATTAAGATATCAACAGACATGAGTGGATTGTAATCATTTGATTGCGGCGTTCGTCTGTGCGTTTGCGGGTATGAGACACATTTTTTTTTCATTTGAGAAAAGAGAATGCGACAATAGAGAGAGCCATATTAGAAATACAAACCCGGGCAAAATTACCAATGGCATCGATCTGTTTTTGGGTGCCGTTCGTTTGTCGCATGTCACAAATGGAATCGATCACAAGTGGGTCCCCCCGGGCGCTTTGTCGCCAGGCCGGCAGGTTCACGCTGCGCCCCACCAGAGTACTGTTGTGCGCTGGCGAGCCCTTGTGACAACAAGGAAACTGGTTGTTGCATCAGGCGCATAAAGCACCTCATTCATTCAGCACCGTACACACTCCGAAAGGAAATTGGATTAGGTGATTCGACCGATTGGGAGATGACAGTGATTAATATCAACCCTTTACTGATTAGATATTTTAGTGGCTAGACTTTCAATCAAACGAAAACAATACACATTGAACAATGATAAATGATCATAAATGAACAGTAATATATTTTTATAGTCATCTGGCAATATTTCAATAATTACAAAGTTAAAATCCCCTTTATGCGCGATTATGGTAAAATTAATTTATATTCTAAATCAATTTACTATTTATAACAGTGAGTTTAGAAAGCATTTTCTAGGATTTTTCAGTAGAGGTTAATAAATATCGACCATTGTCACTTTGACAAATATCATATTTAAATAGAGGTATCCAATCCCCACCAGAGACAACATTTCAAATAAGTTTGAATTGAAAGTTATAGTATTATATATACAAAAGTCAGTATGAAGGTTAATATTAAATGAACGAAACTACTGTGGATGAATTAAAAATTTTACAACACGCATTTATGGTGGAGGAGGGACAATTACTATATAAAGAACAATGATTATTACAATAAACAAAACTCTATAACGAGTCTGTTTTTTAAAATAAATTTTTAGTGAGATGCGTAATAATTGAATGGCTATAAATTGTACCAATTCTGCATATGGTTATATTTAGTATAAGAGTTAAATACTAAATTATTTACTTTCTGCTTGATAATAAAAAATATTCTGTAAGTATAGTTTACTATACATGTTGAACTTTCTGAATTATATTCATATAAATAAATCAGTTTTTAAAATGTGATCAGGAAATTTCAACAAAATATACAATGATACCTTAATTGACATTTCATTTGGTTTTTATAGCATCTGGTTTTAGGTCATAATTTTAAATTTGAAAGTATGATAAGTACAAATATACCTCCCCATTTTCTTTTACTCGGATGGGGTGGAAGTGTTAGGACAGGAAAACTGGTAACCTTTCATTAGTCACCTTGCATAAACTTAAAAATACATGATTGTCGAACAATCTCCATAAATGCTTAAAACTATATTGCCTAAACGACCCTGCTTTGTGAAACCAGTTAACCTATGACACATGTGAACGAGTCTCAGTCTCACGTTTATTCACTTACAAATAAGTGAATGTTGCAACATTAAGGCAAGCGATTGCATAGTCGCCAAAAATATTAAAAATTCATCTGACAAACACATTTTCATAAACACCTCCTACAAACGCAATATAACATAATGACTGAAAAATTGGCAATCAGTCCTGATTTTTTAATACTTTTGATGTCAAAAAAGCAGCATATCTATAGATCACAGCTTTAACAAAGTCCCAAAACATTTATACACTTGTATTATTATAATTATAGGTAATGTGCTGATTGCTATGCATATCTGAGAAGGGCTTGATTAACATTAGACGAAAATAAATGACACAATCACATAATTATGTTGTTAGTCCAAAGATTCTCAGTGCTTGGGTATCAAGCCCAACTTCTTAGATATAAGTACGAATCAACACACTTTTAGAGCCTAAATTACAATAACACACTAAAACAAAACAAAAAACCTAGCTACCAAATTTTAATCATGTGTTTTCTATAACTATTTTAAAACTGTGTTTTTCTAGATAGACTGTTCGGACACAAAAATATTAATCAAACTAGCATTAAATTTTATTTCTAAAAGCAATGTACAAAATGTTGTTATGAAAATGCAATTTCGTTCTAATGATTAGCGACATTATGGGAATTAAGAGTCTCTTTAAGCATCTCCGTATTGGTCAGTGATCATTATTGTGTTCGCCATTCGCAAGATGTTTAAAGTTGACTTTTGAGTTTTCATCACAACAATCAACATTGAAACGTACAATGAAATGACAGCACAGAGATGTATAAAGTGGACCGCTGTTTCAACCATAACAGAGACGAACTGACAGTAACTTTTCACAGAATAATGTTTTCACAAAGCAGTTCCTGACCCAGCAGATTCGATTGACCACATAGAGCACCGATAATCGGCAGCATATTTGGTAATCGAATCCGACGTCCATACATCATGATATCTCTAATTAAATATGATCACAATGAACACAATAATAGAATAACTTACCAGAAGCAGTGTTGTCGATTAGGGGTATAAAAAACAAAGAAGCAAAAGCATCTCAGTTGCCGTTTTACATTTTGCTATCATTTAGCTAGATTTATAACGAATTCGAGATTACAAATATTTGACAATCATCTAAGTATATTATCAACTAAATGAAGAATGTATGAAATCAAATAAGTCGTTATACAAATCTTTGTAAAAGTATTATAATGATTTCACATTAAGAATGATTAAATTTATTCAATCAAAATCAAATAGTATCCACTAGTATGCAAGAGACACTTTAAAATATTTGAATGATTACAACAATGCATTGAAAAACAGTTGATTTCTTTTAAATTTTGTCTATGACAATTTCATTTTTCACACCCGGATCGATAATATAATAAATATTTTGTTTAATTATAATTTTGACAGCGGTGTGAAAACCAAAATTACCAAGGAACATTTTTTAAAACTGTCAACATTGTTTACTATAAAATGATACTATGAATTATGTGAAAATCATGCATAACCAGGTTATACTTGATTAATCCATACAATCATAAATTATGACTTAGATTTTACATTAAGTAAAGAAATTTTTCTAAAATACGCATATAATTGAGGGAAGATTTTTTTTATTTCAATTAGTTTTGAAAAATGTTTGGAGAGGTAGTCAATTTTTTATAATTTTAAATGCACACTTTTTTCATGTGTTATCTACTGGTGAAAAATAAAATTATGAAAATAATGAGTGATTTGGTAAATTAAATTACGGCTTTTAAAATATGTTCCGAAAGAAAAAAATCAGTTTTTTTGTCAGAATTTTTCAAAAGTAAGAGTGGTGATACTGCGGTATTGTGCAAGGAATTCGCCGCGGCGGCCATTTTGTAAAGCCGAGAGTGAAAGTGAGATTTTCATCGGCCGCGTAAGAAATGAGAACCATACTATCATGCCATATGCCAATTTGTTTCGCTACGTTTCAAAATGATACCAACAAGTAGTTCCTTCATCTCGTTACAAATAATGAAACTGGCGGAAGAAAATTCCACTTTCCATTCCGTCACGTCATACATAGTCAATAGTGAAATCTATATTCGAATCTATGATTGCGCTTGCAGTTTTACCAACCTCTGACTAAGAAAATGCCGCGCCGAATAAAATTAAAATTAAAAAATTATATATTTTGAGACGAATAATTATTTAAACGACTGATAGTTATACCCTAAAGCTTTGATTTGATATTTTAGAAAATGAATACACACACATACAATCACGTCAGTTGCATTTGATATTGATGATTATAAAATTGATTGAAAACCTTCATATGGTTCTATTAATTGAGAAGGCCAGTAAATTTTCGTATGGGAAATAAGATTTTTCACTGTGTAATATTATTTTACATTTATATGAAAGACAGTTGATTCATAAATTACATTTAGTTGAGACAATAACTGAATCAACGCAGTCTTGTTTAAATATAAGATGTTCTTTTTATGAATATACTTAACCATTCATATTTTATTCTAATCTTATTGAAGCGGTAATCAACACAATGGGTGTACACGAATAAGCGCGAGTAAACAACATGGCGGACTCGTTTTTTTAATGTGTAAAAATGTGCAAACGCCACGGTATTGTGTGGTGATTTAATTATTGAACTTAATCAAATAAAACTGACATAATTGAACGGTGACCTGTTGGTATTTTGTTATTATGAAAACACATACGGGCGTAATTTTTCCCTGAGAAATAATATTCATACGGGAAAAATGACATTTGTCATTATATTAGAATATGCTAAAACCGAATGTTAGATGTTCCATGTTTATAGCCAGTGTTAACAAGGACATGGTAGAGGTATATCAAACAAAACATGCAAAAGATGTTTGGTGCACAGCTAGACATCCAGACTGACGGAATGCGAGAGGGTTATATGAGTGACATAATACTGTATTTTGTGTAAATACGTTGAGTCTGGCGAAAACAGTGTAATTTAAGCCGTTACATATGATGCGCGACTCGTCCGTATGTCCATGGTAAAGATGGCATCATACGAATGCAGCGACGTCTGTATAACGCTTGTAAAATATGCGATATTTAGCAACTATAAAGCTATGCGTATGAATCAATGCACAATCTGTTTTTGCCGTAAGACTCTGATTATTGTTATTGTCTAAGCCTCTTCAAGAAGCTCGGACAATCAATTGAAGTGTAATTTAAAAAAGTCTTCTGAAATATTAGGTTTAAACTGGCGCGGGCATTATTATCGTGAATTGTTTGCAAATAAAAACCTAAATTCCTATAATCATCACTTATTTCTAAACGTAAACAATAATAAAAATTAGATGTATGCCAAATGATGACGTCATTTCTAATTCTAGAACTGGCCAAATGCTATATCACAAACTTTACGCATATATACTAATACAATATGTATTAGAATGTGAAGAGATCGTTTAATAATAGTAAATTAAATTTTAATATGATTTAGAAACGAAAAAACGAAATCATTTAACATATAGCACAATCCACCAAATACAGTAGACAATAAAAATATATTGCAACTGCTTTTAATGGCTACAATTTAGAAATAAACAAAAAATACATGATACACAATCAACCCTCGAAGAACCATACCCCACAATGGCGCGACATTGTTTTCACTTACCGATAAATAACTCACAACAAATGTACACGAACAAGGGCAAACAAACTCGAGCAACGATAACTTCGTGACAATTTAGTTTGTGCTCGTTATTGCTCACTCGTTAGCTTCAACAACATAGTCGTCAATGCTGAATGTAGCACACGAAATTCTTAGGTTGTGCATGTACACACATCTGTGCTAATCCATTGTTATTCATACACAGTCTTGTAAAAATGCACGATATAAAAATCCCGTGCGATATCTCCGAAATACTACGATATGTAGGAAAACTGGAATGAAATTCCAAATTGTTTCGGAATATTGTAGGTATCGAAATGTTTTGGGATTGGTTCAGCAAGGGTTGATATTGTGTTAAAATTGTACACTAAGCTTTTGTTTGGCGATTCCTCGTCATGATTTGCTCCTGGTCGGAAAGACAGTTCTTACCTTTATATTTAGGGACAAACATCTCAATTTCTCGTGGAATGTTCTGGTAGAAGTGCAGCTCGCGTACGTTCAGCGGCTTTATTACGGTGCTGTCATTCAGGACCAGCAGGCGCGTGTGACCTCCGACCTAAAATTTCAAGAACAAAATAAAAACTTAATTAGAGGTTACGGTTATTTTCGATTTAGAATCAACGAAGATTAAGCGTTGTGCAAAAAACTTATGGAATATATACATCAATTCAAAGGTGTCAAAATTTTGTTTACGGCAGATAAAAAGTATTCAGGAGTATTGAGTAATGTTTACGATAATGAAATATTGAAAAAGCGGCTTCCGACTTTCAACAAAAAGAATTACAGGGTGTTCGTAGATTCAAAAATACTGATGAATAAGCTAAAATATAATAATATAGGAAAGTTTCTTTCGCGTATTGTACTTGGCACCTGAAATACGTTGAATCAAATATGAGGATCCAGCACTAAATCTTAAACATCTGTTGAATCAAATGGAAAAACCGTTTGTAATTTGAACATGAAGTCACAGCAGGAAGATGTGAGGAAAGCCTAAACTAATGTACATTTATCAAGATAACAAAACTAATAATGGCTGGGACCCATTTCAAAATGAATGCATAAACTTTGTAGCTACGCCACTGCAACTTGCAGACGCAAACATAATATCGTTGTTTTTCTCGATGCTAAACATAAAAAATTCTAGGTACCTGGTTATTGAGTGGATGCAGGTCGACTTCTCGGTCCAACTGCACACGGTGCCTCGAAGCAAGCATCTTCGCCGGCGAAGAGGCGCCCTTCGCAAAAGAATCTTCCCTGTGGCTTCCGTACCCCTCCTCGGACAAGGCGCCGCCTCCATCCATACCGTCCACTTCGTCCTCAGTCTCCCTCCCGAACCCCTCGTGCAACATCTCATCGTGATCGCTGGCGTACCCACCCCCGTCGACACTCTCGAACACTTCATCGCTGTGGAATTCTGACTCCAAAAGTAAGTCGTCATCGTGGACGAACGGAAACACCTCCACTTGCCGATCCTGATTCAGACTATGCTGCTTATTGACTCTCGCCGCTGGAGCGAATTTGCCCGCCAGCCGCAGTTCAGAATCTCCCATGCCCCGGCCCCCTAACGAGTACACCATCCCCTCAATGCTGCGCAGGGTTGACTGGTGGACGCTGGCGTCTTCAGATGGTGTTTATTAACCGATTGCAGGACACTCCGATATATCTGAAAACGAACGCTTACTTAAAAAAAATGTCAACAATTTCAGTTTTAACCATAAAAAGAAAAATCCAAACTTTTAATCATCTTCTCAATCCGCACTCATTCATAAATAATTCAAATATTCGATGTTGTATTTATTTCTTCATATGTCTCATTTGACAGTAAAATCAAGAAATTTCAATACACAATAAAAAATAACATTTGGAATTGTATAATGTTCAAATGTTGTAGAATGTAAGGCATTACAATTTATAAGGTGGCAAGAGTTTCTATTATATTGTTAGACACAGAAAAGTGATCTTTCGTTATTAGGAATCAAACTGTAAATACTTATATGTAACTATTTTACAGTATACTATTATACACGCGTAGAAGTATCACAAAAGAAAACGTGTGCAGTAAGTGGATACATGTTGACCCAATGAAAATGAATGCTAAAAATCACCACGCGAAACGGGGACAAACATTGAGGAGACAGTCGAGAAACAAATGATCATCGATTTATTCTTCGTTTGAGTGTGACAAATATAAACTCTTGATCAAACTAGATTTTCTCTTCAAAATATCACGCACAGGAGAAATACAACTGGAATTTTTTTTTTATGCAAGTGTTATGATTAACATCGATCATACGATACAAACGATGCGGGCTGGAATCGCTTCTGAGAAAAAAAATAATATGATGCGATGACTAAGCAGGGAGTCGCGCGATCCGAAAAACCGGTTTGGCCACGAGAACGGTCAGTCAAAATGAGAAGAAAAAATGGCAGATATTATTGTGCGTTCAAAAAAAGACTCAAAGGCCGACCACAGATATATGTTCGGATTTTCTCCTAGCGCCGCTGCGTCACCAACATCCACGAGAGCGATATTATATTATTATATCGAATTTGTACGCAGCGTGAGATAAATTTGACCAATCAAAATATTATTTTTATTTCGGCGAGTTGCGGTGTTTTTATTTGGACGAGAACATCTCCGCCATGGACATAGTGATAATTCAGGGCTGGGAAAAAATTAATTAATCATACCGCCTGATGATTATAATCATAAATCTTCATTAGATAAACATTGCATGTAAAATATAATACAATATATTCAATTTGTCATGTGTCTGTAAAAAATGCGAAAGAAAGTAAAAATAAACGCCCCACATAAACTCAATAAACCAATTTGTAGGTTTTTCTAAGAATCAATACTCTCTATAGCCAATTACAATATTCACGAATTTCATATACTTAAGTACAATTATACCATAGTATCAGTAATTGATCTGTCACTGAATTGTGCAAACGCCAAGCCTTCAAAACACGTACCTGGGACCTGAATTAAGACCCTCAGCTACATACTTGTACGTCATGAGTTGTCAAAAGCATCTACTGTTCAGTATTCGCTTATAAAAGGTTTTTCCAATAAGAGGTGTTATTTTGTATAGCCCGCTGTTTTGGTAGCTGTCACTT
>JAPMAG010000229.1:1822-17269 GCA_036584685.1 Rhyacophila sp. Rhy_31_5 | reverse complement strand
ACTTTTTGAGAGGGAAAAGTGTTACGTAACAATAAAAATTAGCCCACCCTCCCCCCTTGTAACGCCATGTAGACAATGGTGGACACCCCTCCCCCCCTAAAAGTGTTACGTGGTTTATGGACGGCCCCTAAGATTATGCAAGTAGTTAGCCGTGGACGAAAGAATGCTTACTATTTTTTAGAATTTGAGAATGTGTATATATTTGATAATAAAACAATTTTTAATTGATATTTTAAATTGAATATCATAATATGATATATCGTAAACTCAAAAGATTGTGTTGAAAGCCATCTTGTATACCAGTAAATGTCTATTAACAATTAATTCGTCCAGTTTAAACTTTAGCAACTATGAAGAATGTTGTAGAAATTAATTCTCATTGCGTAAAACAATTTCAATACTAAAGTCACCCTCGTAGGTGAGTGGATAGTGGCATCCGACTCACGAGCCGAGGATCACGGGTTCGAGGCCCGTGCCGGTCTCAAATTTTATAAATGTAGCCAGGACACGAACCCGAAACCGATTGAGTTAATAATTAACGATTATTACTCGAAAAAAACTGTCAAAACAATCTTCTTTGTGTAGATCCATATACATACTTCGTTTCGGAACGGACATGGTTTAAAGGAAAAGAATTTTTCTTTAAAAATTATCTCAATCTTTACGCTGAAATGCTCGGCATTTCATCTGAATAAATATAATTTAAAATGACACTTGCATAGATTGAGAGCAGTTTCCATAATTATTAAAATCGATAGCATTCGAATGAATTGGCGTATTATTTAATTCTTTATTCGTATTTAGACTTAGCAATCAAGTATTTAGAGTAGTAGTCAATACTCGTAATAAAGATTGATTTACATTCGTATGACATTGGAAGCATGACCTTTCCTCATATCGAGACAAATTATGTACGCTACTGTCAAGACATGAATCTCTTATCGTTTCGCAAAGAATACAATGATACATTTGTATCAGCAGACGTTTTGTTCGCATAAGATATTGTGATCGATCAATGAATTGTAGCACTTAATTGATTTCTTTTTTGATTGTGACTGATTATTTTTTATTAAGATTATTTTTCTTCGCATACAAAATATTAACATTTGAAAAAGAGTAGCGAATAAAATACACTTTGGTACGCCAGAATGAATGGTACGGTACGACTCAATGCTACAGAAAACATAATATTGTAGTGTATATTGTCGGTAATATTTTTTGCCAATCTCTCTTACAATAATAACTTCAATATTTGTCTTATAACTATTTACTAACAAAAAACAGTATCTGGCAAAAAATAAATGGAATATTTAATACTAAGAATTGACTGTCCAACAATGAAATACGGCGTCAATAACATGGGTAAGATGTAATAGTCATTCATATCAGGGCTTGGAATGGTATATTAGAATTCAAAGGTTTAAAGTCAAACAACGCTATCTACAAAGTGAAACTTTACAGAAGAGCCAAAAAACGTTTTTTATTTTCTTGGAACTTTCAACAGAGGAGATGTCTATTTAAAACTTAATGTTCAAATGTTATAATTTCTTGTTTGATAATTTGATTTTTCTTGTGACAAGAAAGCTAGCAGCTTATACAGTCTTTTCATATAAAACAAAGGCAATTTTATATAATAAACGTTAAACTTTACATACGATTTACGAAGAAACTAGAAAAGATTGACATTTGTTTAATAATTATGTAGAAAAGAACGTAAAATAACATCACAAATAAAAAAAACGAGTTTTTGTAGATAACTTTGTTTGACTTTAAGTCCTCGAATTAAGTCCAAACATAATAAGTAACCAATTAATACGAAAATTCTATGGGTGCTTATAAAAAGCTTGTGATATTTCTCTCTCTCACTCGCTATATTCGTCCACATTCCCCACTCTATATTAAAATACATCGTTTTTAAACAAAATTTACACTTATCTACTGTATGAATATTAACCTGTCCAGGAGTATGGTTCATATACGTCCGCTCAAAATTCACTTTGAAGAAATGTAGGCGTACGAGTATATGTACATCAAGCACCAAACAATAACATATTCGTTCATATTATTTATGCATCAAATAAACATTATACAATAGTAGTATTGCATATATTTAATAAAATTCAAAATGTGATGTTAGATTAATGAAAAACTTTCATCTAATTGTGCAACCATATTTAAAAAACTCACTCATGGAGAGGTTAAGTGTATTAATTAGAAGTAAAATGTGAATATATTGTACATTTTTTTCAGATATTCTTATGTACACTAAACCCGTATTTCAACTATAGCATTACAGTGATATATATAAATGTGTTGTATAAGTAAGTCCACGAACAACCATTTTTTTTAACTTAAGGCACATTTATAAGTAAATAGTAAATCGTCTAATTTAGATTGAAAATAATAGCTTCATTTATGATATACATGTGGTGTTTTACATTTTGTATTCTTCCCAAATTTTGTCTACACGTTTTTAGAAAACACGACGTGTTCGAAATTATTTTACATACAGAATGAAATAATTGAGTTGTCAAATCAATATAAAATTAGAAGCTATAGTATAAATACTAATATAATAATTTCATATCCGTATTAATGTTGAGCTCCGCGAGCAATTTTACCCATAACATAGTAAATATCTTGAGGTCAAGGAGATTCAGATGGGCGGGCCATGTTATAAGAGTTGTGATCTAAATCTAAAACTATCAAAAAGGTGTTTGAAGGAACTCCAGTACGCACTCGGCCCATCGGGCACCCCAGAATAAGATGAGCTGATAAAACTAAGGATGCAAACATCTTGAGTGTGAATGACTGGTCAGAGAGCTAGAGATAGAGAGGCCTGGAGGGAGGATGTGTAGTCGGCCATGGATCAGAATGGATTGTACCGCAAATTTAACAATAATATAAAATATGAGTATGCTAAATAAAAAATACTAATACTGAAATGAAACGATTCTTTGTATGTACGAGTATATATATATATTAGTAATGTACAATTAATTGAAGCGCCTAGTTACAAAAAGCGATACACATTTCAATATTTTCAGTAAACAATGTTTTAATGTTTCATTGTCAAATCTTGTTTATTTTCATCGTATTATATGTTTAAATTAGAACAACATAACGTTGTTTATTTCCTGATAAACTTTAAAATTAGATAAATATTTGGATGCGTGCGGAATTAACCAGGTTTGAAATATTCCAATCCTGAGAATATTTGACTTTCTATTTTTTTTTTATAAGTTTATATTAGGTTTTGGAACATAATATTTTCTTCACACATGATGTGAAATGTTGCGTAGAATACGAACACATTTTTTTCGATTTTGAGAAAATGTTCTTATACCGCTTTTTGTAACTAGACGCTTCAATAATACTATGTTTTACAATATAACGTAAACGAATAATTAAAGCTGTTTGCATTTTTACGGCAGTGATTTCTCGTTGTGTCTAATTCTTAGCAGATACTTGCTACCGCTGTTAGCGCGATGAAGTACTTTATAGGTATCCTGGAGGCAGGGAACTTGGAGTATCATGTATTCACTTTGAAAACAGAGGCGGCAGGTCACGTCCCGGATTCTCACGCTCCCAGCTCCAGATAAGATTACCCGCCCGACTTAGTTTAAGTCTGCTTCGACTTTGTTGTTGTTTTTTCTACTTTATTTACGTAGACAGGTGCATGTAATGGCGTTAACAAATGGTTCGCACGGATATTTATTAAATTTATGATGACTTGCATGCAGAAAATATTAAAGCCGACATTAAATTAATATATATACAGTGAGACCTCGTTTAGTGTTTAGAATGCGTACCCAGACAACAAAGTGCTAAATGAAATAGCGTTAAACGTGGTCATTTTAATAAAAAGTAAATACAAAATTAGAAAAGGCACAACGAATTGCCACTATTTGCTTATCGGTTCGCATTAAGGAAAATCATATTACATATAATCCAATCATTAAAATTGAATCAGCGTAAATTTTGAGCTTTAAGTCTTTGAAGAGACAGCGTTATATGGAATCAGTGTTAATCAAAGAACCGCGTAACAGAGACTTATAGAACACATACAAATTAATATTTAATCCGACGCGTTAGGATAGGTTAGGGTCGCCCATAAGCAACGTAACGTTTTTTCTTACTATTTTTTATCTTCTCCCCTTCATGTAACACAATGTAGATATTCAACTTGAACCTCCGCTCAAAGGTTAGATACCTTTCGACATTAAATATAAATGAAATTTATGAGATTTCTAATAAAAAAACGTGTTACGTAACAATAACAATTAACCAACTCTCTTCTTTGTAACGCCATATAGACGTTAGTGGTCACCCCTCCCTATCCCTCAAGCGCTTTACGTGGTTTAAAGGAAGATGTTTACATGAAAAAAAATATAAATAATATTTTGGGGTATTTATCTAATTAAAAACGATCATTATGTACAAAAATATTACTCTCTTAATTGATCCCCTCTAAATTTCCAGTATATAGGATTTAGTAGTTTTTTTTATAAAATATGGCTCGATCAATGTATGAATAAGCTCCTCTGTTCTTTACATCTTTGTGAGAATCTATTCTAAATGCCAGCCCGTTTGCCATCTTGTTAGTACGTAGGATGTGGCGTTATACCTGTATTCAACCTTACGGAGAGTTGAAAGTCACAGGAGAAAATGTTTTTGCTATCTTCGCATCTGATAATGTATGAAAATATCATCCCACAAGCTCTCAGTGTGCGTGAATACGACTGTAGAGAACCATTGTTGTCGTGATTAAATTTGAGATGGAACATTTTTGGTATACTTATTCGTATTAGGCACGCCAATGTAAACACAAGGTGTCGAATGTAGGCATATTATTTAGTATTTTACTTCGTGCGTGATTAGATTAAATTCTGTTTGTTTTGATAGATTTAATAATGACGGAACGTGTTTCGAATGGTTTATTAAAAACAAGGCATGAAAAATGCTATGTAATGGTTTCGATTTTTTTCCTTCTTTTATACTCAAACAAAAGAGTTTCATAGCAGCTACGAGTACGTAACGTTTGAAACTAGAGATATTAAGTAAGTGTGTCTTATTCAAAAGTAAACATTTAAAAAATCCTGTCACTACTATCTTACATAAAATCAACTGCTAACCGTCATGTCGGTTTATCAAATCCGAATTACGTCACACCATGAGTTCGAAGCGACACTGAGTGACATTTGCCACCCATGCCATCATATGAAACTTAATCGAGTGATATGCTAACCTACTGATCAGCTAGATTTTATTATTATATTTAGAACGCTTGTCACCATTCTTGTGTTTATTAATTTATTTTAAGTCTATTCGCGTAATGCCCAATGTAAACATTTCTTTCTTTTTGGCTTATCATTAATTGTTAATGTGTAGTATGTTGATGACGTATATACAATAGTCATCGGCAACCAATAGTACGCGTGCTATATCGTGACATGGAGTTTTCGACGAGACTGCATAAAGTACGAGAAGTGTTATACAGTTCATGAAGTTGTTTGATAATTGGTTGATTTCAATAAAATTAATTTATTTAAAAAATATGTATATTTTATGTACCGAAAATCACTCAACATCACTTAAATTTCACTCAAAAAAATCACTTCATCAAAGATGAATTTTGTGGCAAATGACTATAATATATTAAAATTTTGGTTTTGACCTCCTACGATAATTAACTGTATTTCTTCAAAACAGATTTTTTTAAATTCTCTCTATAAAAAAAATCCATTCAAATTCCAATGGCACGTGGAGTAAAATAAAAAAAAATGAAAATTGATTGGTGGATACAGTTTACTGGCCGGTAAATTAATGCAGTGCTAGATTAATCCTTAAGCAAAGAAAGCACGTGCTTAGAGCATCAAAGAAAAGGGGGGGCACCACAGACATTTTTCATAGCTGAATTTATCTGCAAATGTTGATTCAAACGACTTTACAATACATTTTTCATTTCTTAGTTGAAATATATTAAAAAATATTTACGACTTTTCGATACGTAGATAAAATTTTATTTTATGGTTTATTATTGTTTAAATATTTTGAATTACAAGTGTAATGAAGAACCAAAATTAGTTATTGCTTAAGCCACCTAACGGTCTTAATTCGGCCCTGGATTAATGAGTAAATATATATAGTTTATTATGTTAAGCATGTTAAATCTATAACTCAAAAATAAGCACTATCCTTCTAAAAAACTATGTTTCTATTTACTTTTTTTTCCCATATACGCTCCGATATAGAGCATATGGGATCTTCATAGCATGAAGATATTCATAACATTCATTGTTTACGAGTAATAAATAGTTGTTAATTATTAGCTCAACCGTTTCGGGTTCTAATGTATTGTAATATACTAGTACAACAGTAACCAATGAGTGAACATTTCGATTTATATTTTGATTTATCGTACAAATGCTTTAGAATCGCACAATCTATTCAAACAAAATAAAAGTTACCAAATGATCCAATACTGACTGTTTCATCGGGTTACATACGTCACGAATTAAGCGATAAGAGGTGGGGGATCGTTACGCCAGCGGTATTGAGGCGAAGAGGACCACGATGACACTTAATTACCTTATCCAGGTGGAAGGTCTTTGAGAGCTTTCAAACAG
Source organism: Rhyacophila sp. Rhy_31_5 (assembly GCA_036584685.1). Lineage (NCBI taxonomy): Eukaryota > Metazoa > Arthropoda > Insecta > Trichoptera > Rhyacophilidae > Rhyacophila > Rhyacophila sp. Rhy_31_5. The sequence continues at coordinate 10,640 of JAPMAG010000229.1, read as the reverse complement.
TCGTTGGGCATTTAGCCAGAATACTACGCCGATTATTGTCAAGAGCTTTTAATTTGCGTTGATGGAGTTGAGCTTTTAACAGTTTACTTTACTTTGTACGCGTTGAGTAAACGAAGTAAAATAATTGTTTGCTTTAACCCAGCCTTTTTAGTGAAACTTATAAATTATTATAGGATGAACTAAGTTTTGACAAATATTATTTTAAATAAATTAAATGATGGATGTTTATCGGCAAATATCTCGAACTATGCCACCATATATACTGACTCGACCTAAATAGAATACTCGTCAAACTTAAACATAGTCGATACTATAAATATATTTATATATTATGGATACAGCTCATGTTTTGTCAAAAAAGCTTTTTAGAAACGGAAGCTTTAAATTATACAATTTGGCCTATTTAGTCTCGAGTTTGACACTTTTTACTGTTGACTATAATAGAACGAGTGTGAACAAGTTTACTCATAAAAGCTTTCTGCCTTGTATTATAATGGACCTACTAAAAGAGTTTTTTATGTTTATTTAATAGTTTTTCTACTTTAATCTACTTTAATTCAAACTCATTCAACATTTAATGGACGTCATTACCATAGAAATAACACCTGGTACGAAGTGAAACGTTTTAATTTGATCGGAATTACGAACGTCAAAATTAACTTAGATTCAAGTAGTGACACTATATCTATACAAAGGCTAACTTATATGGTACACAGAATACATGAGAAAGATAAGGATAAGTTAAAAAAAAAATACTAATATGTTTATAATAATAACTCATAGTCAGAAATCATATTTATCTGTAATACAGACATATATATACTTGTATATCAACCTTGTTTAGGTAAAAGGGCGTAACCCTGAACTTTTTGAAAGGTGCTTTTATTTGATAAACGCAATGTACATATAACTAAATAAATGTCATTTCAAAATGAATTAAGTAAAAAATGGCGAATTATTATCGAATTCAGCTTTCGATTTTGAAAAAAGGACGATCTACTAAATTTTTGTTTGGAAAGGAAAAACACATTAAACGTGCGTTTTAATGATTTTTCTTTAATAACTTTCTTTATTATTGGATCATAAAAATAGAATACCAATTTATTCGTCATCTTGCACTTCACGTTTGCATTAATGTGACTGACTAAAAATCATTAAAACACATTTTTGTGCCTCCTGTAAGATTTTTTCCGTGAGGGTTACTCCCTTTTACCTAAACACGGTCGATATATATATATATATATGTTTGCTGAAGGTATGTTGGCAGAAAGCTGTATATATATATACTACCAAAGAATCAAAGAATTTTGAAATGTATCAGACAGGATACACCAACCATATTTCATAAAAAAAAGTTTTTTGTATTGACATAATATCATATTATAAATTACCGGAAAAAGCAGGGCAGTATTCTACAAATGATATACAAAGCAAGTGCAAACATGCTGTCAATATTTCGTACTATTTAGTAAGTGCTCTACGTATCTATTTACGAGCTGACTTAAGGTCAAAAGTCACTATATTATTTCTTTAGTCAGATTCCGTACGAGTCATGTTTGTCGCAAGTTAAATAAAATTGCGGAAACCTATCGTTTTATGGTTTAATGGAATCTGGAATTGATTTAGGTTCAAGAGCGAGATAAATAATAGCAACATAATAAATGAGGGGCGTAGTGTAGAAAGTTGGTAACCCACACTTAGGTACAATTTCATTTTATTCGATTTTTAGCTTACTTATTAACCGATTTGTTTTTCCTCAATCAAATTTATTCCATTAAAAAAATTGTAGGTGCCTAAAGAGTAAGTAATCTTGATAACCCCCTAACTTACTTTTTCAGTATATTTTTAAATATGTACGAAATTTTCAAATGCGATTATTAAAGAACTGTCTCATTGTGGGTTTCTAAGTTTTTACATCACACCCCTCAAATATCACCTTTAAAAAATGTTAGTCGATTTTTAGTGTCTTGGGGTTGAGACAATATAATTTATTTTAGATTTTCATCTCACTACTTTAATTGGCCATATATTAGACAAATTTATACAAAAACTTTTTTCGATTCCGGGAATGCCCGACTCCTAGAATTCAAATAATTTTATCCAACTCATGATGCTTTCCATGGAGAAATGCAGTAATGGGCAGACTGCATACTACGTAGGTATACCCGGTAGATACGGGCGGGCGAGTGCAGTGCATCCAATGAATGGCATTCCTGGGAACCAGAATGCGTCCTCAGTTCCAATGTGCTTGGATCATAAATTAATTTCCCAGCGACCAATTAATCGCTGGAAGGTATTCGATTAACATGTCGACGGTACGCGCTAGTATTGGAAAAACGTTCCGAGAAGAGAATTTTAATATTCACACGCTATTAGTTGGGCTTTAATTAATGTAAACCGCGTGCCACATTATTACACGACAATATATTGATATTTTATGTTTAACGAGTTTAGTATGCCTTAATCAAACAGTATATATCCAGTACTATATATACTGATTATTTAAAAACAATATATATTATACACGTGGTCAACATATCGTCAATATACCTACTGGTAAAAGATGTTATATCGAAAAATGACTGTGTTGATCTAATAATATAGTTTGGTAGATTTTTGCACACACTATACATCTGGTAAAACAAGCTTAGCAATATTCCTTGTACTTTTTCTGTGATATTAAAATGTCATTACTTATTAGTCCGATATTCAATAGTTAATTACTGGCAAAACACATTAAACCGGCTAAGGATTATTTGGCTCGTCAAATTAAGTGTTTTTAGATATATTCTAATTCTGGAAAAAAAACGCCAGCAAGACTGACAGTTGCCATAATTACAACATATTATTAAGCAAGTTAAATGTATGTAAAAAAAACTCAAATTTTAAAAATCAATTTTCTCAAAAGTCTTTTTGACTTAACGCTTTTTGCCAATATACCGACGATACGAATCATTTACGTTATACAGAAATATTTGCGTCGTTACAACGAATTTCATCAATCAATTTATGAGCGATTCGTACGATTTAAAAAATACGTATAGTGAATTTTTCATCTTTCCGGAATTCGTGATAATGGGATTTAGCATGTACTTCATTAATACATGATATAGGTTCTAATTTTAGCATTCAATTCTTTAATAAGTTACAAAATGAAATGAATTCATGATAATTATAGTGCAATACTGTGAGATACGAAATAACTAACTACTGGAAATTTCTGTACGGAATCTTATATCAGATTTACCGATTAAATGCCAGAAGCGGTTAGCTGGCACAACTTAAAACGTAGTTTGCTAGACAAATTTGAATTTTAATTGAATGATTTTAAATGTGAAAACGCAGATATATCACTATATTATGATCATTATAAACAAAGTCATGACAAAGAAACATTCAGTATATTAAAGTTCTATTTCTGTTTAAAAAATCACAGCTTGTCGGCTTGTCACATTATGTCTGGCACAGAAAAGGTTAATACAGAGGGTCCAATGAACAACTATTTTTATTATTTAAATGGTTACAAAAAATACCACCAGGGTTAGATTCGGGATACTTCAAAGTGGATACAACTAATTTAATTCTCAGGATCTTTAATTGTTAAACTGCCCAACAGTGGATCTTATCGGTGTCATGGAATTGTTTATAAATTCTTCACGTGTAATGAGGACGCATGATCGTATATGAAGGGTCGCAACGAAATTTTATGAGCGTTAATTTGTTGAGCATGTCGGGGGTTTTATTTATTTTTAAGTGGGACATAAAAATTCAGTTAGGATAGAAAGGACAAATTAAGGCTAACGCGTTAATTCGTCACATAATTATTACTGTCTGACATAATTAATTTATTACGTAGGAAGAGTGTTATTTTTCAATTATGCTTTACGATGTTCTTATAAACATGTAATTAATTCATAGAAGAGAAAACAGAAATTTGAAAGAAATTAGGCGACATAACAATTACGTTTTATGTGAAGATATTGAATTTGCCATATTTATTTTTCTATAAAACTCAACCGACAACAAAAAAAACCCAATATTTGAGGAAGCTATAATGTAATCCAAAACAATAATTTAGTCATTTTAAAACAAAAAGTTTCACATTGGGAATAATTTGTATACACGTGTATCTATCTCCAGCTGAATGATGGGTGCAATGTATTAAATATTGTCATTATTTTTCTATAAGCGCCTGGTTATTTTAGCCATAAGGTACATAGCAGGCTGTTGAGTTTTTGATTTGATGAAGGGTTAGTAGCTGAATGAAAATTAAGTTTTCTGATCTCTCCTATTGTCGATGTACATATAATTTTAAACTGCTGACTTCTTTGTAAGTTGGTATTCTATTTCATGTTAAGTATTTAAATTTAATATTTTTATAGTATTATCAAATAAATGACTGTAATTTTTACAAATATGATATTTAAAATTTAGTTTTGATTTTAATTATTGACGTGATGTTTTCGTAAGTACTAGAGTCACTTATTTATAACAAAAGTTTTAATTCGGTTTAATGCTAATTGACATAAATACGTGTTTAATTTAGATCCATACATATTCGTATTTCTGATATCTATTCACGTTACGTTACTCAACATGTACTCGTACAAATATAGCTTTTACATTAAATTATTCAGAAGGGCCGCAAAAACCACAACAAAACCGCGGCTGGATGAAACAGTGAGTTTTAGGAAATAAATATATAAAACCAATCAGGACTTTCTTATATTATGTTTTAATTAAACGAAAGAAATAAGTAATACATGTAACTAAAAGGTGGAATAACAAAATATTACCGATATTAATTTCTTTAAAAAAAACTCTAGTATTATATCGTCTACTGTAGACTGTACTCGTACACTGAAAAAAGGCGTCAAGTCAAAAAAACTGTTTTGAGAAAATTGATATTTAAAGTTTGAGTCTAGTACATACATTTACGATAATATGCTAAGGCACCTGGGACTGTAAGTCTTGTTGACGTTTTTTTCCCAAAAATAAAATACACCTAGAAACAATCTGATCAGCGAAATAATCCTTACTCGGTTTAATGTGTTTTGCCAGTAATACAATATTCAATAACGACTTATTAGGTAGTAACATTAATATTACAGAAAAATACACAAAATATGGCTAAGCTTGTTTTACCAGATGCTAGAGCGTGCGAAAATCCAAAAAATCCAAACTGCATTATTACTTCGAGGGCTACAAAAGTGCAATTTTACAAGAAAGCCAAAAAACTTTTTCATTTTCTTGGAACTCAACAAAAGAGATGTTTATTTAAAACCTAATGTTATAATTTGTTGTTGTTTGATATTTGATTTTTCGTGTGTTAAGAATTCTAACAGCTTATATAGTCTTTTGATATTAAACAAGGCAATTTTATGTAATTAACGTTCAACTTTACAAACGATTTACGAAGATACTAGAAAAGATTAACATACCGTTGTTTGCCAATTGTGTAGACAAGAACGCTTAATAACATTAACACAAGTAAAAAAAAACGCATTTATATAAATAACGTTGTTTTACTTTAAGCCCTCGATTTAGAAACGGTCATTTTTCGACTTTCGGCTTTTTACCAGTATACCGACGTATGTGACTGTAAAATAAACGCTATGGCAAAACTGCACTATTTGAAATCGTATGTAAATTCTCAATATAGGATAGTGGATAAAATTAAATATCAAATTCTCACATCACTTTATATGTGAAATTATTGCATTCCACGATAGACAAAAACACTAAACGCAAAAACAACTCTTAAAAGATATGAAGACGGTAAAATTTATCTAATAAAAATGTGCATTCAGTAGAATATTACCGAGAGTTCTAAAAATATATATTTGCTTAGTTTATGGGCGTCAATGAAAACGTGGTTTTATACTCTGTGGAATGTTTTTCTGAGGCTAGTGTGCATACCCAATTTTATATATTTTTTTCAAATTTTCGCGACTAAACTTTACGATGTTTGCGTTATAAATGAGGGTAAAAACTAAGTCGTTTTTATGAACTAATAAAAAACCGATTTAACTCGGTAGAATGATGAAAAGGGATTTGACGTTAAAAATATATAATAATGTCAAAACCAAACAGCAAAAAAATACGACATAAATAATATCAGTGAAAATAATTTAAGACTTGATAAATCTAAGTGATATTTTTTTCGTTAAATTTTTAAGTAAGCAAAACACGCCACAAAAATTATTTGTTTAACTTAACACAACAGTGACGGTGTGTTTCAGAAACCCTATGTTGTGGCAGTGAGCATATTTTTGCTTAGTATAAGTATATGCATTATTTCAAACTACATCAAGAAAATAAAGTGATTGAAAAAATGTTTTTTTTCTGACATTTTATTGTAATTTTTTGATATTTATTAATTAAAACGGTTTCCATTGTGTTATAAACAGATAGACTATCGAATAAAGTAGTCAAACAAATAACTTAAAATTTAATCGTACTATTTATAATACGTGTATAGTTAATAAACTATATAGTGTGAATCATAGAATCGTTTTTTTGGGTTTGATTAATACAAAAACGGTAAATCTATAAGCTTAAATTCGATAATGATAACTAATAATACGATTATTTTATTCCACGAGCGCAGGACAATTTTGTGCAGGATTTAGAGCTTCAGGGCATAAACATATTATGACACGTTATATTGTATGTCATGTACAATCTTCATATTATAGTTTTATAAAACTATAAACCTTTTTGATCGATAATTCATAACTATTATTTTCTCTCACTTCCACAATCAAGTTGCCAATGGATAATAATACAAGATACTCGTAATAATGCCTATCAACAAACATGTAGGTCATTATTTTAAGAAGCAGTCAGTACTGCGTCATGCAGAAGAAAAAAGTATTATTCTAACCAGAATGCATTATTTATGCACAGCTATGTAAGGGGTTGGCAGCACTGTTGCATTTCTACAATAGTGCATAGAGATAAGCTTCCTGTTGAGAACCGCAGGTCGCGCCATTATGGCCACATTCCGGCCAGCGATTTCGTGCCGACTATTAGCGCCGAAAGCTAGCGGTGACTGGTTTAAATAAAGCCTCAAATCCACGATAATGAACAAGATTTCGAATAGATATTTGTAAAAAATTGTATACTAGGGTATTTATTATATTGTAAAATACAAGAGTACTCTAAATAAATTTAAAAAAAAAACAATTTTATTTGATATATAACTTAGAATATATTGCGTATTATTTGGATGTTACGAATAATTTGGAGAAAACATACTCATATGAACGATATTTTCAATTTAATAAATAGAGTAAACAACAATATCAAAGAATATTAACTACCCAATCCCGGCAGAAGATCGTATGCGTATAAAATTTCATTTTACAGGAAGAGGTTTACAGCTCAGGTTCTTAGATTATTTAAATAAATAAATTTAAAATTTATAACGTGTGCAAACTATTTTATAACTTACGAGTAAGATAAGGGTTGATGAAAACATGATACCGTACGGATATCTATAAGTATTTCTACGGATTCGATAAAAATAAGAAATAGTCATATTGCCGCTTACGATTCTCCGCCAGGAATAGGTCGATATTATGTATCTAGTAGAATCATGTTATATGTTGGGAATTGGGGGGTAAGAAGCGATCGAGAAGTTTACCGAGGAAGCATTTACAACGTATTGTGACGTTTTCTAAAAATAAATTAAAAATATCTCTAATAAGGAAAAAAGCATTATTAGAAGTAAAAGCGAATGATATTCACATTTCAAAAAGTAAGTATTCTTCTCAGTACCTTCTTAATCTATTGCTTTACTTGATCTTTTTTATTGATAACTCATTATAGTCAAAAAGCGAAGAGATGGTAATAGTTTATACTCGTATGAATCTTACGCTCAATATGTCTGATTATAAAGTGTAAAATAAACACAGTAACATTTCATGATAACTTTATTGACAGAATCGTAAAATTTTGAAGACGATTCAAGAGTAAATATTGCCTGATAGTGAATACAAATGGAAATTATTCGAGTCATTGCACGGTTTATTCCTCTTTTGTTAGTATTATATGAAAGCACTGTAAGCAATGAATATCCCATATAAAGATTAATATAACCAATTTAAACGTACCCTTTCCAAGAATCAAGATCCACAAAAGCATTACACGGCACTTTATGGGTGTGACTATATATCTTGTACAAAATATACGTATATCTTTCTCTCTTGCGTGCGAATAGCGGTTTAAGTCTAAGGTAACTTCGCTAATTCCACGGCATTACAGTTTCACCTTCAAGTGTAAATCTATATCATAACATAACAATGCTTTAATCTAAACTTCAGCTTCGGCGTATTCCATATATATATATATATATATACGTCTGTATTCGTTACGTTATTGTGTATTAAGTACCGTATTTAAGTTACGCAAACTTTCAGGATTTCTGTTGAAACTGTGTGACAAAAGCTCGCCATACACATGTGAAATTTTATATTGTATGAATAGTTTCAAAATGCATCACAAAATTTTAGTGAATTGACGCGTAGTAAGACATTTTCCAAATTAACGTATAAATGTGAATTCTATTACTGGCTTTGTATTATGTATTTACGAGTATATAATTGAATTCATTCGATGGTTGCCCTCGTGGGTGAATTGACAGCGCATCTGACTCACCAGCCGAGGGTTTAAAGTTGAAATCCCAAAATTGGGAAAATTTGTATGGGTTTTTTCACATCCATTCAAAACTACGACATTTAACCAAATTCGTTGAACTATTAACTAATAGTTATTACTCGTAACTTACTTATTTAAATCTGGCGCTACGATCTGT
>JAPMAG010000226.1:2461-17282 GCA_036584685.1 Rhyacophila sp. Rhy_31_5 | reverse complement strand
GGTTAATTAGTCAGAATTTTACTGATTAAAATTGTATATATATTTTTTTTGATAAATTTTTTGTATCTGAAAAAAAAATTATCATTACTTTCCGCTTTTCCTATTATATGAATCCTAAAACCAAAAAGACTATTTTGACATAATATAAACAATGACAGACCAGACAAAATCTTAGGGTAGTGTGACATTGGCGTGCGATGGTAGTTTCTGTCAAAATTATCCGTCTCTTCAATTGTCAAAGTTTTTTGAATATCTTTATGATGAATATGACTAAAACTTTATTTTATTCTAGGGCCGCAAATTGTTTCTTGAAATCCATTGTACATAAGAAATTTCTCTCATTTTTGAATTATGTCAGATAAAATTATTTTCCCTCGTGATAATCAGATATTTACTCACTGAAACTGCAAGTAGAGAGTATTTTTATTTTCGTTGTGTTGTACTATTTCAAACGCTTTATAGTACAATATGCCCTCGCCACCATGTTGAAGTATAGTTTGAATAATATCGGTGTCCGGATATTGATACAAGTCGTGGCCATACTTCAGGATGAATTTTATAAGTTCGTCAATAAAGGCCTTTTCAACGACAACCTGCAATCATCGAAATTGAATACTATTATTTTACCATTTTCCATAACATATTAACCTGTTGACAGCAATGAAGAACACACTGTGATTGTCACAGTATGCGGCAAAATTATAAAGAAAATAGGCATAAAATTTACTTTAGTTATGATTCACGGTCTCCGAACACCACTAAATCCGACCCAACACAGTGGCGTAGCTGCCTCATACCAAACTCATGCAAAGCATAAGGGCCCTCACTCAGAGGCCCTTTAATCTATTATATCTACACTCAATATCCGATTTCAAGTAAATTTGCATTTCCTACTCAAAACGACGTATGGTATACTTGTCCATGGCATGCAGAGTATTCCAAGTATATATATACTAAAAACTTGTAGAAAGAAAAGTTAGTCACAAAAATCTATGTATTCTAATATTTCAAACAGCTCTCCTGTAAAAAGTCCATTGACGCAGGATAGTTCTGGATTACAGTGACGATATATAACTAATATTCACTGTCCAATGATAGGAATAAAAATGAGTCATACGCTAATGTCTAAATTAAATTAAAAATACATATGGATAATTATCTATCTCCAATTTAATAAAAATAGGGGCCCAAAATTTATAGGTACGCCACTGACCCCACACATTCTCTTATAAAATAGTAGTCTTTGTAATTTATAAATTTGTTTTCATATTCTTGTCTATATTAATTGGATTTTTTACATCTTGTCTAAGTTTTTAATTATTATTGTATCAAAAATACGCTATATTAAAAGTTTGTAATGTTCATGACAATTGAGTATAATGCCCTTCAAAGAAGGTTATAGAGTTACACTTCAACAGTCAGATGTGTCACAAATTATTCTTAACTTTATTATAAAACAAGTCACAGTTACAACCACACACAACGTTAAAATTAATATGTACTATCATAGTCTTCATAATATTATATATACACGTGGACAATCAGGATTTTTCTATAATTTTTCTCTCATTAATATCAATTGTATGATATTCATGATATTTATACTATATTTAAAATTTTTTTATGTCATCTTGTTAATATATGATGAGAATGAAGAAAACAATATTTTTGAAGAGAGAAACAGAGTGCACACCGAGATGAATTATGTGAGTTTAGCAGGTTACAAGTTAGACTAAAATATTATCAAATTGCAGACACCGCTATTCTTGCTTCTACAAGCCTTGTTTAAATTTGTGCATTATCCGGCTGCGAGTCAGCAAATCGCTTGTTCAATTCCATATTAGTCAGGCACAAATTTTCATTTACTATATTTTCATTTCTATCTGTAGTCATAGCATGAACTTAAATTATTGAGCAAACAAAAAAAAACTATCGCTCATAAAAACCTGTAACAAAAAAATTCGATCACTATTTCGTCTTACAACATTTACAACTAATTAAACAACATTATAAACGAAGCTGGTCTTGAACTTTTTAAAAATGTATTTGTGGAAATATATATAAAAACTGTGTTTATCTCAATATATTGGCTTTTCTCCAAGGATTGAGAATAGAGAAAGTCAATTACATGAAAACTTTCATACATTTGGTTTTGGAGCGGATGTGACGCATATATTTTTCTAATATTTCTTACCCTGCCTGTGGTCTCTAAATAAGCCTCGAGGTCCTTTATTACGTGTGCCGGACCCGCTAGACGAATTTGGCTGCCGATGAAAATTAAATCGTTGTAAAGCGTCTTGTACAAATCCCACATGTAGTCGACGTTTTGAGTGTTTTCAATATGATAACTAATATGATATGCAATATAACTGTCATCCGGTAGATACGCCAGGTTTTCTTGGAAGCAATATTTCTTATACCTCTGTAGAAGATTAACGTGCATTGAGCACATCGTTGTTTTATCAGTGTGGGATTTCAAATAAGCCATAATCGGGTCTTGTATTTCATATTGATAGGCCTTCAAATCTTTATTGTATCGTTCCCTGATGAGACTTTTATTTTTCCATTGCTTTATTTCATTTTCGAATCGCGCAGTGGGCATGTTGAGGATCACCCTCAAAGCGGCAGTGGTTATTTTTACGTTATACGGCAGAACGGCAAATAGCTTGTAAGACTCGATGGATTCTTCGCTTCCTGAAGAATTGATGCACATTTGGATGGCTGACTCAAAACAATGATCATCTGCGGATCTCCATATTTTACAACTAAAAAGAAAACAATAACAATGAAGAAATTTATACGTATGGATGTGGTCGTCTACTTGGGGGCAATAGAATTATTCTAAACAACATTTTTAGCTACCTGTCAAAAATCATAAAAAACTTATCAAATCATTTTGTTTAATCAAAATAACAATAGTTTAAAGAATATCGATTATTTAAAATTGAAAATGAATTGTACAATATGCTATTCTCATTATCAATGATCCCCCTAATTTTTTCATTGTGTGTGCGGCCCATCAACTTATATGTGTGGGGAACAAAATATACGAAATGAGAAGTATTAAAATAACCGAGCCATATTAAAACAAGATCGAGAAAGGCTGGATTGTAGGAATAGGTATTATCAAATGAAGATATGAGGAAGAAGAAAAAGTATTCAAAGCTGTAAGACAAATGTTATTCTTTTATTACACGTGTAAAAAAAATAATAAGGGAATATATTAAAAGGATGAAAAATATCCTTACTTAATCTATGTAATTATTCAATAAGCTTGTTTTTTTAGAGATCAAAAGAAAAAGGATGGTTAGAAGTTACAAATAACTGGAATATGTTGAAAAAGTCTAAAGCATAGGAGAGAGCAGTGAGCTATAGATAAAAATCAAGTTGTTTGCTGTGAAAGGTTGTGTTGACAATTATTTTATTGTTATTTGTTAGTTTCACATACAAAAAGGCATCCTTGTTCTTGATTTGTTCAACGTAATAATTCCATTGGCTTTTGTCATGTTTCAAAATGTCACAGTTCTCCGCTAAGACTCCGCCTACCATTGCGATTAGAAACGGAGTCCCTTTGCACAATTGGTGTATCTTCGCGGCTTGGCCTGGAAGTCTGGCTACATCTTCCTTGATGTAAGAAGCGATCACTTTCAATGATTCGTTTTGTGATAATCCATCTGTAATCTATAAAATAACAAGAATGAAATAATTTCAGATTGAGCAGTATTGCATGTTTTATATCTAATACTGTGTTGCCAGGAAAATGTGAAAGAATCGTTATTACCTCCACATAAATTGGTTGGAATTCATTCACTAAGGTCTTATCGTGAGTTGTGACCATGGTTTTGCATCCAATATTCAACGCCTCCATCACCGCCTTACTTTTCAAATCATCGATCACTAGCAGTGCCCCTTTCAAGAAGTTAGTTTCAAATGCGTCTTTGAGAGCGTCTCGGTAATATTTCCACGTGTGATTGTTAGAATCAGTCGATTGTTCATTGAAGCTGATATTTATATGTTTAAAAGTAGAGAGGATTTTTCGAAGCAGTCTGAAGCAAATAATAAATCAATCTTAATCTACTTGTTTAATTTCAGTTTTACATCAACGTTTCATAGTAGCAGTGAATATATGCATGTAATGAAGATTTAACGCAACTACATACTAAGCGTTAAAAAAACAAGTGTATGAAATTATGTAGTATTTCATCAAGAACAGAATTTTTATTCGTGTTAACTTATTTTTATATTAATCATTTATATAGAAAACTATTTCCACTGTAGTGTATTTGGTGAAGCTAGAGGAACAAACAGTAGGGACAATGTAGCGTTTACATCAAATCATTCCTGGTAGAAGATTGTACATCTTAAACGGACGATTCCTGTTTATTTTATCGAATCTGTTCAAAATTGATTCCTGCACTGTCCGCACGGTATCAAGTTTTCATCAACCAGTATCTTAAGTTACAAAATAATGTACACACATGTTTAATTTTAAATTTATTTATTAAAATAACCTTAGAACTTTAGACAAAAACTTCCTCCGGTGAAATACAATATTTACGCTTACGATCTTATGCCTGGATGGGTCGATATGCTCAACATTTTCAAGTAAATATGAAAAATGAAGAAAAATGTTATAGGTATTACGAAGTAACAAGACTACCTTGAATATTATAAAATGGTACCTACTGTGATTGCAATATAACGATTTGTGCATCTAACAAACAGTCGCCGACATTGACCCAAAAGATTTTACCATTGCACGAGTTAAAAATGAGCAAAGGATCATTTCTGATGACGCTTATAGCCAAAGAAGACTTTCCACTTCCCGGTGTACCGAGTACAGTGATCATTGAGTGTGGTCGTAATTCAGTAAGCTTCATTTGAAGTTCCTTTTCCTAGTGAAAATACAAATGGGTTGAGCCAATTCATTATAAATGCACTTATTAGATTTTTTTAAAAACTATATCATCTCTCAAATGGCACATATAGTTGTTTACAATGTGAAGACTGCCATGGTATTTATTATGAGCTTCAGTTGTTAATTATTATCTCAACTCATTGGTTCCATATCTTGATTCCAAATATACATGAACGAATAGTACTTGATAATTGTTGACCCCTACTTTATCCTATTATCTGACTCCGACTTCATTTTTTATTTTAAAATTTGCTATGTTTATATCATTAGTCATGTAAGTCATGTAAGTCATATAATATTATTTTAAGATTAAACACGTAAACGCAACTACCAAACCATCGTTTGAACCATGAAGACGTGACAAGAAAAAACAAGCATTCAACACGTAAACAAGATATAAATAACACTGCTTCCGAGAACCTGTCCAACATAATGTAGTCCTAGAATTCTGAATCATATATATTCGTTGACATTTGACACATGCCGTAATGATATTCATTAAAGAAAATAAAACAAGTAGTCGGAATTGGAGTCAGTGCATTTCTGACTTCGACTCCGTCTAAAATATCCGACTCCACAGCCCTGGTGCATATACTTGAAAAAGTGGTAATTTCATTTACACGCGTCTAATAAAAAAATAAATTTATAAAACAATGTGGCAATTGATGAGAACAATACTGCATGATGTGGAGCTCACATTCCCAGGAGGCAACGTGTTAATATTGACAATTTAAATAGTTAGCATGGAAATTTACCAAAGTATTCCTCCTGACGTAATGTATTGGCAAACGTGGAACATTTCCTTTGCTGAGAAAGTCCTCAAAATATTCATCAGATATACTGTCAGAGACTTTTCCTTTAATTTCCAATTTCTCTTTCAGCCAAGCATAATCGGTAGCCAAAGACTCGACAAACGCCTGATAAACCTCAAACTGAGACCGCATTATTAAATCCAATAAAGCTTTCACACGGTCTTCGCGACAAGGCTAGAAAAAAACACAATGAGTTGGTTTGGCTAGTATAGTTGTTTTTTATTGGCTTTACCCCAATAAAAGTATGTGATCATTAGGTATATCTTAAATATATCTCAAAAGGATACTAAATCTGATAAGAGTGAAATCAGTGAAGTTACAGTTTTTGAACTAGGCCTAAGATATTACTGAAGTCGGTTATAATATCCAAAAATTAACAAACCAATGTTCTGAAGTTACCAAACTCGTCAGGGTTGAACAATCCGGTGGCCAGAAGATTGTCGGTAATGTGGTAAACATCTAGATCGAGGATGATGCTCTCGCGGTGCTCTTGGAGAAGTTCCTGGCTGTATGTTTCCATGTTTCTCTGATCACAAAAGAAAACTAATTCATTAGTTAACTATTTAGTGTAAGCTTACGGGTACGAGAAATTCTTAGAATACTTATAGTAGATATATTCAAATTACACATTGTAGCTTATGAGCATACAGATAGTGCCATCGGTGCCGTTGAAAAGGCTTGTAATCTATTGGCTGCTAAAAATATATTTTAATTTTATTGTACATTGTAAAATTCTGAAAAGGTACAGAAAGAATAGACAAACTCTACTTGATCTAGATGACCTCTAGATGTTACAACAAATGCACTTAAAAGAAGACTTCCAGCGCACCTTTCTGTTTCTGCAGTCAAGATGATCACAAACCAATTGTATAATAATAAGGTTATTGAAAACAATTTAGAGTTCTAAATTAAAAAGACAAATTTTGCTTCTGCTATTGTTATTGTTTTTATAACCCTGATACCATTTGGATGACTGTCATAATATTTGTGCATAGTTACATTTTTTATTACAACTTTATAAAAGTATTACATAGTTATGTTTGGTAGATGTAAGGACAGTGCTATATTATAGAAAAGAAAAAAATAATATAATTAGTAAAGAAAGATGTGTGACACATCGGTGTGTATACGAGTGATAATGCAGATAATGCACAGGCGTGTCGTTGGCGGTGAATAGGTTAATGCACCTGCATTTATATCTAGATTACGTAATGAACAGAGAGCTTGCATTTCTCTTTTTTACTAAAATTGTCAGAAAATATATGATAATTCAAATTATATTTTGTATCTGTGGCCTACAGGTATTTGATAAGATAATTTCTGCTGTCCGTATTCATATGTGACAGGAAGGAAAAATATCAATTATTTTATGATAACGGATTAATGAATTTCTCGTCACCATATCATTTTTGCACATGCATGTGGGTGTCAAAATATAGCTATGAGATATTAGAATATAATATTCATAATATAATATTATTGTGTAATTATTGCAATATGATTTGAAATGTTAGTGAGTGTGCTTTACATGTCAATGGACATGTTTCAAATCTTACCGGCAGAGTAACATTTACACATTCTTAAACTATAATCATTAACAGTGAACCCCAAACTTAATTAACGTGGGAGCTATTCTTTAACCTGTCCAGGAGTATGTACGCCCATATGTGTCTGCTCAAAATTCACTTTGAAGAAATATAGATGTATATCTACATTAAGTATCAAGCAATAAAATATTTGTATATAATATTTATGCATCAAATAAATATTATATAACAATAGTATTGCATACATTTGATAATATTCACAATTTAAAACTAGATAAATGAAAAAACTTTCCTCCAATTGTGCAACTGTAATTAGAAAAACTCACTCCTTGAGAGGTTAAATTTAAATTATCTGAAAAGCTATTTAGTGTGTACCTTATATCATCAGCCTTATACTGGCAAAAAAATTTGACCTAATAATGCAGTTTGGTAAATTTTTTCACGCACTGTCATTTGGTAAAACAACCTTGGTTATCTTCCTTGTACTTTTTGAATTTTAAGTCGATATTGAGTATTTTATTACTGGCAAAACACATTAAACTGACTAATGATTATTTGGCTGATCAAAAATCAAGTATTTTTATGTATTAGAATATTCAAAGAATCCATAATCATAGGCTATCGAGTATATCTCGTAGCAAGCTATCAAAAATTACATTAGAAACTAAGTTTACTACTTTAATGAGCGATGTATTTCGAAGCACCAATCTACAATACATTCTCAAATGAGGATTCAGGGAATGGTTTTTAACTAATTTTACTTTAAAATGGCTTTCAACCTTTTTACTGACCAAACACAAGACACATACATCGAAGTGCTCCACCAACACACATCCGTGACAAATAATATGCCATAATAAAAATCCATTAATTTTGATTGATTTCTTTCTTCTTTCTTATAATGTGTGAAACGGAGCGAAGCGCATAGGTCTCTTAAAAAAGAAGATTATTTTGACAGTTTTCTTTTTACAAGTGATAATTATCAGTTATTAGCTCAACCAATTTGGTCCATGTCCTGGTTTCAAATGTAAATAAAAAAAACCTATGCAGTTTTTGCCAGCTACAGGATTTGAACCCTAAACTCTCATTAGTTCATGAGTCGGTTGCGCTATCCACTCATTTACGAGGGCAACTATTTCTTATATTTGATTTTACTGATGATTTCTTTTGTTTTATTTCATTTCTTGAGCACTAAGACATGCCTGGTCTATAACGGTGGAGTGTTTAAAGGTTTAGAAATTTTAGATACTCGTATGTAGCTGTTGAGATTTGATTAATAGTAATATATTATTTAGTTGTTGAAACCAAAACATTTTTAATTATTTTTATATTGGTGAATTACTTTTAAATTTTAATAATATAAAAGTCCAGTAGAATGATTAGCAATATTTTACGTGCTAAGGAAGCATGTGGTTAGAGTAGTAAATTTTGTGGAAATCACTGTGGTTTAGCATTTTAAGTTTTTATTTTTTAATAAAATGATTCAATTATCGTTTTCACTCAGATCATTATAATCTTATCTTAAAATTTCCTTTACAAACACCATTTTATAAATATAGTAAAATATATATGTTTGAATCTTACAAAAATTAATCAAGTACGTAGTTTTGGTAAAAAAGCCTTTCTAAATTATCGATTTTTATGTTGTTTTCTTTTGCTTTACCTTTATTCTTATATTGTGTTTTAAATTCTAATCAATATGAAGTTTGAATGGTTTTGTTATATAATTATGTATCTCTAGGTCAGAGGTAGATAATCTGTGGCTTTAGGGCCACATGTGGTATTCTTAGGCCCAGTGCTGCAATATGACCAATCTGCAGCCCGCGATTTGGTCTGCCTTAATTTATAGAAGTGTTTGTGTGTGTTTTTTTAATAGAAAGAAGTTACAATTTGTAAGAATTTATTTTTGTTTTTATTTTGTTTTAATATATTGGCTCATGTGAAATATTTTTGTTATGCATTCAGTGTGGCTTTAGCAGATTATAATTGAATACATTTACTCCAGTAGTGTAGGTACCTTATAATGAAGTCATGCATGGCATGAGGATCCATCCCGCTAGAAGGGTCTAAAACTGGATACATAATTATTACCAAGGTAACATTGAGGGGTTTATTACAATTTTCGCATTAGCGTCCAGCATAAAGAGGTTCCCTAAAGTCGTATAAATTCACTGTACAGCACCTAGGGGTTCTTTTCTAGAGGTAAAAACAATTGTCTAAATATGCAGACACTTTATCAATAATATTTTTTATATGAACCAATTTTGTGGTTATTAGTTTGAGGAGCCATTCTGTAGATTTTGCATGACCAACCAATTTTTTACTCGCGGCACTTATTCAGCCTTTTCGCATTTCAAATAAGTACATGTGGACTTTCAGCAAGAAAAGGTTTCTTACCCCTGCTCTAGATAGCTTTGTTAAATAAAATATTTATATAAGATTGAAGTGCTTACTTGCGTGTTGTTGATATTTCGATTATAAACAATGCTTATATATTACAAACATCACAAGACATCACATTCACATTGAAATAATACAACAACTTAATGTGATAAGCAAATTTAACATGGCACTAAATTACAAAATATACTTAATGATTCATTGTGGAGTGAATCGAGAAAACTAATATGTTATAACTCTTGATAACATTAGGTAGTTCCTAAAATGAATCATGTGGTTAGTTGCACTAGTATATCAGTATGAATAATATGATTCACAATAAATGTTCGAAAGTTGAAGTATACGAAAACATTAAAATATAAAAAAATGTAAAATTAAAATATTATAGTCTACTTCTTTGGAAAAAAGAGCTTTTAATTTTGTATTAATCAACTATTTCAATTATTCAGTTTTGAAAGAGATATTAAAATAAATTAATAGAATTTCTCAAAAGTTGAGTATAAAAAATTAGAAAATTTTATGAAAACACATAGTAGACATTTGTACATTTTTAAATGTTCAATTTATTTTAAATCGTTTTCTATGAATAACCTCTAACCTATGAATAGTCATTTTTTTAAACATTGTATGGAAAGTGAGATGTGGATTCTCCGGATAAAAAATAGAATACTATTATTATTTATTGAAGTAAAAATTTTATTTTTGTCATTATGTAACATACTTTTTTTTATACAGTATTTATAAATCTAAAATTATTACCGTGCCTATGCTGCCCAAAAGTTTTTATATAAAATTTGTCACCAATTAATTATTACCAGTAGTTTTTTACGTGATTTTTATGTAAAGAAGTAAGGTATAATAATATATTTTTTAGACGCCGTTTTTGGGAATATTTATACAATTTATACGACAGCACCATTCATATTTGAAATGTCAAAATATTGACTGAATAAACGTCAAAAGCATGTTGGTCATTTAATAATTACTTTACTTTGAAAATGGTTCGTTATAAAAATAGGTAAGTACTTACTTCATGGGTAATCAATTTAGTTGATATTTAAAGTTATGTGTGTTATAAAAGTGTTTTTCGAGTTACCTTTTAAATATATTTTGTAGTCGTCGATTATGTACTCTTCGAGGTTATATACTTATTACAATATAATATTTTTTTCTTTAACAGATATGTCGTCGTTGAAATCAACATGCCTAGAAAATCGACACACGCAGCTTTGATTCTGAAACCATTCTCCTTTTACAACGCGGTTATCGCCAAAGTTCAACAAATGCACGGAGATTACGGCGCGGCCGCCATAAAAGCGGGGTTCACAACCAAATATTGCAACGAGAAAACAAGAATCGCTCTTATTAAAGTCCGCCATGGACCACACAGAATACTAGCAAGTTCCCTGCCATTTATTGATACAGTTGAAGGAATCAATGTCTCTCTGAACACTCTGTACACTGGTGCTACCATGAAACACTGTTTTAAATTTATTCAAAATTACCAGAAAAAGAGACTTTACGAAATGTGGTCTAAACTAAAAACTGACAAAGAAAGAAAAACGTATGAATCTGCGCTAATGGACTTCAATCTTGCAGATCAGAATGATATCAAAATGATTTGAAAAGTGCTGTCATACGATAAAACAGAGTAAGAATAAACTCGATTTTGAATAAACCAATTTCACTCAATCTAATTATTTCCTATTATAGCAAGAACTTACAGATCCATGCTATTCTTTGAAAAGGTGGGTGATATATTGTAGTACCGGATTCCATTGATTTGAATATTGCAGCCGGTTTAAGATTTATATTTTCACATGAGTGTTGGAACTCAGTGAGTTGCATTTGTAGTTAAAATTCGTTATTTTCTATCTGCTGTTGGCTATTATTAATGTATATTTACTCAATAATATATTCACAAGCCTGATAAATTTTAAGAGTGACTGGAAATAACGTTCAGAATCCATTTATGTTCGAAAACAAGACTATGATGCCATCTTGTAAATTTTTACAGAACGAATTGAAGTGTGTATTAGCTTGGGAAAATAAAGATCACTATACTGAGAAAATAAAGGTTAAAGATATAACATGTTGGTAAGAACGATTAGGTTTCACGCGTTTACGGCTGGAAAAAAATAAAATAAAATAAATAGACATTTGAAAAATTTGTGAAACTAATATTTTTTCGATGTCATTAATTTTTCTGATAAAATGAATATTTTGGACGATTTTTATCTTCTTTTGCCATAATAAAATTAAAATTTGATTATTTCAAAATGAGCAAAAAGTGACTGATCGTTATTCCCCATCACTCGTCATTTGTTTTATGCAGATTTCAAATGTATTTATTACGATGGCAATGTTTTCAGCTGGTTATCTCACTGTTTTGTTATAATTGTATATCTATTGTGAAAATAAAGCTTTCGATATTCCACAGTGTGGGATGTGATCATTTAATATTTTAATAAAGTTTCTACTTTCCGATTCTTCAGACGTATCGTTACATGGATTTATTGATATTTTCGTATAAGTTCAAACCATGCCACAAGGATTTACATTATAAAAAGGAAATAAATCAAGTTTTTGAGAAAAACGCAAGATATTTTATTTAAAGATATTTTAAAACAAGAACACATTAAAAGAAAAAAAACCCCATTTATTTCTAAATAATCACAGCCTAAAAAGGAATTTACCTGTCATTTGTAGACCACAAGCAAATACAATTACATCCTATGTCAGCCTCATTTTGATTGAATCAATATTTAAAGACTCAACTCCTTATTAAATTGTGACAATTTATTTTAAACTGTAAGGTTTGAATGATTTTGCACTATTGAATAGAACTTCAAGAGGTGGAATTTCGAGTAATTAGCTCGCGTCATGGTTCAATCTATACAGTAAACCATTCAATTATTTTATATTTATTAATTTGGCATAAAATACACATTTCTTTATCTGGTTTACAATCTTCTATATTTTAAAAAATCAGTTACAGAAATGTGTAGTGTAAGTTTACATTCATACTGAATCAATGTAAAAATGCAGTAAGCACGGATTTTGTCTCTTGTTTATTTAATTTTTACGTTATCCAGTACCAGAAAATAAACCAAAAGAAGTAATTAATTATTCAGAGTTACAAATTATGGAATGAAAAATCCCTATGACTAATCATAAAGTAATAAACAGTCTTTTTAGTAGTTTAGAAGTAATACTTAAATAAAAATACACATTTATCTGGATCAAAATGTCACAAACTGAACTTAATTTTCGATGTGCTTAGTTTTATTACTGCCCTGCTAAGTAAAAACAGGATCTACATAAATAATGAAAATTAATGTGAAGTTCTTATATTATTTTATATTCTGTAATGACATATTGCATGCAGCATTAATATATTTTGTATTAAAAAAATACAAAAATGTTTTCAACACAAAGAAAACGGCGCAGTTTGTGGGTAAAAAAAAACTGTATTTCTGTAAGTAAAACCCCCATAATTATGGTTTAAATACTGTTTTTTTAATTAATTACTTAAATGCTATGTTTTATTTAGGATCTTTTCATTACACCGTCTTTAACTGCCCATCAATGGCTTCAACATTAGAGTGCCGTTCGTTTGTTGCGCATTATTCTCATTCTTACAGTTTATTTCAACTGAACAACTGATAATAGAATATATTGAAACAGGGTATACATTTGTCAGCCAATAATTGTTTCCACGATTTGGTAGAAAAATCGGTAAAACAAAAGGGTAAAAATAACCTATGATTTTAGTGAAGCTGTTTAAAATGCAAACTCAGGAAAAGTTGTAAAAGCAATGCAAGCTTTCGATTTTTACTTTGGAAGGATTAGTCTTCACTATATAATAAATGAACTGATATCTTGTTTGGCCAATATTGTTCAAGTAAATTCGCAGAAAAATAAGGTTTTAAAATACTAATACACATTCGAGAAAGGCTCTATTGGGCAAGAAATGTTTTTTTTTTTTTAAATAAATTGGTATTTAAAAATCCTAATTGCCATATCACAGCTTCGTGGAATTCCAAAAGCGAATAAGGATTAGGCGAAGGAAGGCGAATAAGTAAGTGGAACGAGTAACATCCCAAAATGGGCTAATATTTTGGCAGAATATTTTGATTTGAAGTTTTTTTATTTTAATATTATGTTCCATCGCTGATTTGCATATCTACTGAATTAGAATATTATACTCAATACTTTGTTTTATTTCATTAATACTGTCTTCAAAAGAGAGCGCAAAATAATGAAGATGAATGAATACTGCAGTTTTACTTACAGAAACCCATTTAAAACAAAATGCTTTTTAAAATATAAACACAGTAAATATTATACTACTTTTTTACTTACAACCAATGTTCCCTCTAATTTTTTCATTGTGTGTGCGGACCATCAACTTATGTGTGCAAGAAAAAAGAGGCGAGTATGCAAATATGCATAGATAAGATTAAGTAGTCAACATAATGTACCACGAAATTATAAATCAGATTGTGCGGGGGATCAAGACACGTGCGCGGGAAATTTTTAACAGATGTGCGGCCGCACATGCGTACACCTACAAAAACTTAAGCCATTAAGTAAGATAAGTATATTATCATAATAAGTAAGAACAGAAAAACACATTTTTAACACATGTTATTATTTTTAATACAATGTATGTTAATGTATAATAGTGTCTGCAAGTGTTTTGGTAAAAAATCAATAGTTGTTGATCACAAATACATTAAAAGATAAAATAGAACTCGATCCTTGATTCTAGCAAAGGACTCTCAATGTGGATACCGTGTTTTGTAGGACAGAATAGTTGTATCAACATTACAAAATAGTATTTTTGTTACATTTCTTTGCAAAATAGCATCAGTCTCTCTCTAGGTGACGTTTACAGTAGAAAGATATGGGTAGCAGTAAATTATCAGGCGACATTAATGTAATATGATATTATCTATAACTATCCTCTAAATTGGCACACACTATTAATATTTATAATTATATAATAACACTAAAACCTATCAATTTCTATATTTAAAAAAAAGTAACTCAACCCAAATAAAACATTGCTGTTCAAAAATGAAGGGTTTGAAGAGCATCACATTGTCATTTGAAAAGGTTTATATGAACAAATCAAGATC
>JAPMAG010000224.1:0-17312 GCA_036584685.1 Rhyacophila sp. Rhy_31_5 | reverse complement strand
AACTCTATTTCTGAAAAAATTCGGTTACGAGGTGTCAACTTATGGCCATCGATATGTCAAATTAGAGAATTATTAATTAGAAGCTAATATGACAGGAGTTCTGCAATTAATAATAATAAAAAGAAAAAATAACAATTTTTACGTACAAAATTGTATGTATATTTAAAATTATTCATTCTGTGATGTATTTCAGAACGGAAAGATGAACTAGTCTCATCTCATCACGATTATTCTCGGGGGCCGCTTTTTATATTCAGTTATGCACAGGACGGTTACGTAGACCGACAATTCAGATGTGAAGATTTGATTTGCAAATCTAAATAGGTAGACGTATAAGAGACAAATTGGAGTCTACGCGACTGCTTCCTGAGAATGCCAAGTGAGCTGAAACCTTTTTTGCCGAATAAGGTCGTGAAAGGTAACGACTCGGGATGAGTTAGCTTTTTTGACCCTTTAGAATAAAACCGAGTCTATATTCTTGCTTTATCCAAATTACGTTTTCCCACTCATGGTCTTTTGACATATGGTGTTCTCTCTTAACAGAACCGGAATATGTATATAAACTCAAGTGAATTAAAAATTTCTCTTCCGTATCTATAGACAGTTACCTAAAGGTAACCATGCACAAATCATATATATAAAAATATATATAAAATCATGTATATAAAAAGTCGAATTCTAAGAAATCGCTTATATTTTAATACTAGAAATTGTTATTTTAGAAACAGAGAACGTAAAAATAAAAATTAATTCATCAGTTTTAAATGTTTTAAAATAACTATTTTTTTGTAAATATATTCTTTGAAAAAATTAATAAATGTTTTCATTTTAATGTATCGGCTTTCTACTTACGGCTGATAATTAATAAAATTAATCACATGTTAAAAAAAAATTGTGTTGAAATTAAAACATAGTTGCTTTTTTATTTATATACGAGTATATACCTCGCGAGTGAGTGGATAGCGCATTCGACTCACGAACCGAGGATCTAGGGTTCGAATTTCAACTAGAAAAAATTACACAATTTTTTTTCATGTACATTTGAAAGAAGGACAAGGACCAAATTAGTAGAGCTAATAACTGAAAATTATTACTCGTAAAAAACAATTTGATATGATAATTTCACAAGCTTCTGGCGGTCTACTGGATGAGAAACACTAGTCTAAACAATATGAAAGTTGATTTTTTTAGTGATAATAAGAATAATTTACAACTGCTGTTCAATTTTTAAATTTTTTTTTAACACTGTGGTGTTTCTCGTGTTCTACGCGTATTTCGGAGCAAAATTGGCGTAACAATAAATTTAATATATTTGCATGAATGAATACACAACGTTTCCATCCAGCTGAATAGTTTGTGTGTATTATGTACTATTTGCTTTATCGCAATCAATAGTCAACACAAAGGCAGACGTTGAATACAACAAACTAGTTTAAATAGTATTACATAATATAATAGCGATTATTCAAATACATAGATGATGTTCTATGAATTATTTATTCATAAATACTGTTATTTACCAGTATAAGGCCTTCTGCACATGGAACTACTGACAAGAAATGAAACCGGTTTATTATTGAAATTATTACCTTATTAGTAATGCAGCTTCACACACGCGGTCGATTAGGAAGTTATCGAAATCAGTAGTTTTCTGTGTGGACATGGATGGGGGAACATCACAATTTTTGTGGGGTATGGATAATGATTCGAGTGATGAGTCAGTGTTATCATATTACTGCTATCATTACAGAAGAAAAATAATTTAAATAATATGCTATTAGTGCAATTGATCTCCTCTGTACTGCACAGAAAAAATACTAACATTAGGGAATTCCACTAGTTTTATATTCGCTTGTTGATCGTTCATAACTGTGAATAAAAATTAAATAATTGAATTAAATTTAAAAATAAATAATTAAAAATAACTATTAGCTATCTATATAAATACTTTTGCAAATTTTGCCAGTTACGAGATTCAAACCATGTGCATTTGAAACCAGAACATGGACCAAATTTGTTGAGCTAATAACTGACATTATTTATTACTCGTAAAAAAATAAAAACATTGTCAAAACAATCTTCATATTGTAAAGATCCATATGCTTTGTTTCGAAGCGGACATGGTTATTATATTTTGATAAGTATATAAACAATAATAGTTATTGTAATCAGTCAAACGTGGAACTGGGTGATTCAGTCAAAAATTAGTTGACAGGTAGAGTCGCCTACAACTGATTACCGCGTGCAATCAATCCGATGAGACACTGGGTGATTCAAGTAAAAAAATAGTCGATAGGTCAAGTAGCGTACAACTGATCGCTAACGTATTACTGACTGATTAGTAACAAATAGCGCCGTCTTCACTGTCCTATTCAATAACAAAGATTCTGACGTATGGCGGACCGATTGGTGATTTGCGTTAGTGATTAGTTTCCTTTGGGTAGCTCCGTGCGCAGTCGGCCTTAGAGTATAAATATATTATAAACTCGTCCAACAACGCATATGTTACATTCAATCGTAGATTTTTACGCGATTCAATTGTTTCGAGTTTCATTTGAGATTTGATTATCCAATTTTCTTTAAATAATATTTAACTTCTCGGAGTACATTCCTGCGACGTCTCTGATTTTGGCCGTACTTGTGACAACACATACGAGTATAAGCAAAAACTGTGCCCTTTTCTTCCCTCATTCGCTTGTCATTTCCTTGACAATAGAAAATAATAGCGGATCGCGTGACGTTGTTATTTATAAAACGGATTCTGCTTGAAGTTTTGCTTTTCATAGAAATTTCTAAACTTTATTAAATTAAGGCTAAAGCATGGAAGCTAGTTTAGCAAACTTTTAGTCATGATCCCTAAACTTACACAATAGATATTTTCTGTGTATTCAATATTGAAATTAGTGCGTTAAATTTTAAACAAAACGATGATAAGCATTTTCTTGACAACTTTACAAACGTAGTTATTATACATATATTGTCAGTAATATTCATTCAGATAAATAAATAGAAGTTTACAATAATACAATATGATAAGTTAATGAAATAGCAATATCGTTTTGACAACAAACCGCTTCATTAAAAATATATTTTTCTATATTCGCTCCAAGATGAAGCATAGTACATTCAAAGTAGTACATTCCCGAACAGGAATTGCTGGAGTGACCTTCAATTCCATGCGAAATTTCTGGTATACTCGGTAAAAACCAAATGCAGTCTTTTAACGCTTGTATACTGACAGTGCTGCTCTATGGCTGTGAGTCATGGCACCTTACGAAGTCTCAAAACAACCGTTCACTGATCTTCGAAAACTGGTGCTTGCGGCAAACTTTGGGAATGTGGTGGTATGACTATACGCGAAACGAGGTGATGAGGGAACGGACCATGCAGCCTTTTATCACATCCAAGATGAAGATGCGGCGCTGGATTTGGCTTGCTCATGTGTTAAGAAGGCCTGAATCGTATCTCAACCGCGCATCCCTCTTCTTTAAACCAACCGGACTCCGTCGTTTCGGGAGGCCGGTGAACACCATCTACAGGATGTATTCGGCGGAGTTACGGGACGCAGGCATGAAATGGGAGGATGCAAGAAAACTGACCAATGACAGGGATTCATCGAGGCAGTATGTGGTGTCCATATGTTCTGACTAAGGGGCGTGACATGGATTAAGAAAGAAGAAGAAGAAATTCAAAGTGTGAGTTTTTAGCAGTCTTTTTTACCGAATAAAAGCTGTTCATTATCTTTCAACTGCTTTAAATTTATGGATGTATTGGCAAAAAATTCAAATTAAACAATACTTTTTAAAAAAATCAATCAGCCACGGTCTTGATCCCACAATCCATTTGCTCGTTACTGGTCAATTTGCCATTGTTTTGACAGTCATTGTAGGTGACAAATCAAAGTAATGATCTTTAATAACGACCGTCTCTCTCGTTAGGCTAGTTCAGGGTTTCCTAAACTTTTTTTGCGATGGAACACTTTGTAAATCCTGAAGTTTTAATGGAATGCCTTGCTTATTTTGTGGAGTAAAAAAAAATTAGAAGAAAATAGTAATTATTTAAATTTTAAAACATATCACATAAAATAAAATAATTTTCTTAGTGACTTTGATGATACACGGCTCTTGAATTGCAAATCGTCTTGATATCAGGCACAATATTAGAAAAATGTATTCTTATATTTAGTATAGCATCAAACCTGTTCCTGGACATTGGCTTCGTTGCAAGGTAATGAGAAAATCTTACTTTTTAATCTTACGTTAATAGAAGTAAACATGCTTTAATTTTGAAATAAAACAATTTTCACAGAACACTTATTAACTTTCAGCCGAACACCAGTGTTCCGCGGAACATGGTTTAGGAAACCCTGGGTGGAGTTCACGGGTTCAAGGCACGTGGTGGCTGCAAATTTTTTTCAAATGTTTATTCATTTGTATTATAGCAAGGACACGAACCCGAAACTGTTATTTGACAATTATTACTCATAAAAATAAAAACTGTCAAAACAATCTTCACATTGTGGAGATTCATATGCTTCGTTTCTGAGAGAATATTGTTAAAAGAAAAGAAGACTATATATACGCAAATGAATATAAGTTTATACTCGTATAGTATATCATCAAAGACAAGTTTTTACTTTATTTTCTTACATCAAATTTTGATAACTTCTTAAACATTTTTTTTTAATATAATATCCTCATTTTTATTCATGGGAAAATATTTGAAAAATCACGATAACAGATCAAAAGTTATTGATTTATATGTTTTCTGAAAAACTAGAGTATCCCGAAGGTAAAATAAATTATACTAATAAAAAAGTAGGCTAAGTTTTTAACTTAAAAAACTTTTTCCAGTTATTTAACCACGTAAATAATGTTTTATCACGTCTAAAAATAAAATATACTCTAAGATTTCAACATTTCAACAAATCCAAAAATTCTTTATAATTATTCTTTCCATCCTATATAAATATATGTATCTTGGGTTAATCCTTTCAAGTCTGGGTAAAATTTATGGCTGAATTTGAAATATGCTTGTGGTAGACTTTTTCCGTGTCTCCGATCGTTCTGACGGTATCTTATGTTCTCGACTTTCTTATAATAATTCATTGAAAATTTTCGATATTTCTTATTTCTAAAAAGGATATAGAAAACGGTTTCCCTTTTAGCGGTTCTTGTATGGCGTATGGATTTGAATACAATAAATTTGACTGTAAAATAAATCATTTTTTATATATTTCCACACACGATTAAATTTTTAATTTTGTGTAAGAATTAACGATATACACTTACTATTTTTAAATGTTCTTACAACTTAAACTCAAAGACACACGTTGACTTGAATATATAAATAATCGTTAAGTATTCTTATAAGTACGATTATATGTATTGCGATACTATTATATTTTGAAACTACATTTAAACATTGTCTGTAAATTTTATGAGAGGTTCTTGTAAAAAAATCAGAATTAGATTTTTGAATTGGGATTTATTCACAAATAATATTATTTTTACGCATATACCCTTATTTTTAAAAACTGTAAAAGTAACTGAAATTAAAAACATTCTTTGAAAATTTCTATGTTACTTAATTTATTGTTAAAAATATCATACGAAAAAATATACGACGTTTTTGTTGGTTATATATGTAATAGATTTTCAAAATAAATTACAATTAATTTTCTCTATTGTCAACTCTCTGGTGGAACTGCCTTTATATTTATATAATAACAAAACTTTTTATAATTGTTTCCATAAATATATTTAAAAAAAAACAAAACTGCTTTTGTTTGTTACAACATTTTCAATTGATAGCAAAAAATAAAACGAAAATTAAAAAAAACAGTAATGCTAAATCTGAAAACATAATAAGCAAAAATTGTCAAAACAACCTATAACGATAATAAAAGTTAAAAATCGATACGTGAATGAAATTTTAAAAAATCCTAAGGTTAAAATTCAATATATACTGACAAAATTATCATCATTTAAAAATGAAATATATTTAGGCCACAATTACGTTTATCAACATAAGTAACAAAATATATATATTCTTTTAACCATATCTACACCGAAACGAACCTTCACAAAAAAATCTGTCAAAACAATCTTCACATTCTGAAGATCCATATGCTTCGTTTTGGAGCGGATATAGTTAAAAGAAAAAATATAATAAATATTTTCTTAACAGTTTAATCTATCCATGTACGCTTAACTTATTTCCTCTCAAATATACACCGTAGAAAACAAAACTTGATTAAATTTTAATATTTCAAACACAAGTTACAGGTATGATAGACTAATCTTTTTGCATAAAAAGAACCTTATAGTTAATACAGAATTTAGAAAACTCAACTACTAAGTTTATTGAAACAATTACACAGTTATGTATGTGTGTTGTTACATTTCCTAAGGATATCGTAGCTAATGAAAACAGTTTCAAACATTTTTTTTTATTTCATTATAAATAATTTCTACCAATAATTGACAGTATAGAATAATAATTATGATATAACTACGTCTACCTTAAAAAATAAAAACATATTTTCGACAAAATCGTCCGTAGAACCAAACTCATAACATTTCAACATAATGGCTTTCAGCCAAAAATTGACAGTTACTAAAATTAATTATAAAGACAGCGTGCTTACTCGTACGTATATGAGTAGTAGACGCAACCAATTCTGACGTAAAACCAAAATTTTCAATCAACGTGTGTTACAACGCCGATATTTCCATATATCGACCGTGTTTAGGCAAAAGGAACTAACCTTCACAGAACAAATTTTAGAGGAGGCACAAAAAATGTGTTTTAATGATTTTTAATCAAAGTCATTAACACAAACTTGAAGTACACGATGACTAATAAATTGGTGTTTTATTTTCCTGATCTGATTATTAAAAAAGTCATTCAATAAAATATTAAAGTTGAAGGTTAATGCTTTTTTTCCACAAAAACTTAGTAAGTCGATATCTTTTAAAAATCTAAAGCTGAATTTTGACAATAGTGTGGCAGTTTTGTCTTAATTTCTTTTGAAAGAACGTGTATTTAGTTGTGTACATCTTCAAATAAAAACACTTTTCAAAAAACTGAGGGTTAAGCCCTTTTACTTAGAACGGTCGATATATAACCTCAATACAAGATAGATTCAATATTTAAAATACCAAATCGTTGTGCATTTGATATGATAACCTTATCTTGATAATGTTTAATATTCTAGACAAGATATAATATCATAGACGTAAGATCATTCTTAAGCCATGTCACGCCCCTTAGGCGAAGCATATGGACACCACATACTGCCTCCATAAATCTCTGTCACTGGCCAGTCCTTTCACATCCTCTTATATCATGCCGGCGTCCCGCAACTCCGCCGAATACATTCTGTTAATGGTCTTCAACGGCGTCCCGGGATGACAGAATCCAGTTGGTTTGAAGAAGAGGCATGCCCGGTTGAGATGCTATTCAGGCCTTCTCAGCACATGACCAAGCCAAGTGCAGCGCCTCATTTTCACTTTGAATGTGATGAGAGGTTGCATGGTCCATTCTCTTATCACCTCAAAGGATCTGTTTTCGAAGCTCAGTAAATCGTTATTTTGAGACTTCGTAAGGTACCATGACTCACAGCTATAGAGCAGCACTGTCAGTATGCAAGCGGTGAAAAGGCGGCATTTGGTTTTGACCGAGTATAACTGTGAGTCCCAAACATTTCGCATGACGTTGACGGTCGCTCCAGCAATTCCTGTTCGGATAGCGAGCTCTTTTTGCAAAATGCAAGAATTGATTCAGAATAACATAATGGCTCACAATTTAAGTACCATAATTTATCAATATAACTAATATGCCAAGTTATATCGGTGATAATTTGTTTTACGCTAAAAGGCCCCAAAAACCGAAAGTAAATAAATCTGGTGGAAATGAATCAACCCTGACCTATAATGGTAGAAGAGTATTATATTGCTAGTGTGATAATCAATATGATATCTTATATATACTATTATAAATTACTTTTCGTAATATTATATATTCTCTATGGCGTTTTTATTTAGGTGAATAATCGTATAGACATGAGCGGTCAATGATTTCCTTTCATCTCATTCTGAATGCTTTTTTTATGAATTTTTCTCTTTTATTTCACACATGTTACGCAATTTTCCGAGTCATTGAATCTCATATATTTTGATCCACTGATTCAATTTTCCATACACGCGTTTACATTATGTAATTTTATCTTACGAATCATAACTATGACTATGAAAGTATGAAAACCATTCGTCGACAAATGATACTCGAGATAAATAATATAAAAGATTTTCCTAATGTCACATGATTTTATTTTAATTTAGGCAATAATATTATTAATAACTACCGCTAATTCAACATACTACTGCATATCAACTGTGTTTAGGTAAAAGGGAGTAACCCTCATAGATAAAAATTTAAAGGAGGCGCAAAAAGTGCTTTAATGATTTTTAGTCAAAGTCACATTAACATAAACTTGAAGCGCATTTAATAAATTGGTGTTTTATTTTCCTAATCTGATAATTAAAAAAGTTATTAAAAAAATACTAAAATTGATGTTTAATGTTTTTTTCCTTTCCATACAAACTTAGTAGATATTTGTTTTTTCAAAATCTAAACATTAATTTCGATAATAATTCGGTATTTTTGGCTTAATTCCTTTTTACAGAACGTGTATTTAGTTGTGTATATTGTTATTTTCAAATAACAACACTTTTCAAAAAACTGAGGGTTAAACAGGGTCGATATATAGTAAAAATCATTCAGATTCCTTATTTATATGACATTTCATTTAAACTTTTTTTAAAACGATTTTATAACGGTATTTCAAAAATGAGCTATGAATAGAAACTAATAATCGTAATTAACGCTATGTCTTCTTAGTGCTTTAAGAAAGCTCACAGGAAACGGAAAAGTGACAATTGGGACGCTGCCGGAACCGGAACTATGCTTGCTGAGATGTCGTCGTCAATCAAGACGATTATTTTTTCGTCGTATTTTTTTGAGTAATATTATCCGTCTTATATTAATGTCAAACCAAATGACGATGTTAAAATAAGTATAGGTATGATAAACTTATATTTTTTTCACACATTACGCCATTAAAAACATTTTGGAGCAAAGATGTCGACCGTATTTAGGTAAAAGGGAGTAACCCTCATACAATAAATTTAACATGAGGCACAAAAAACGTGTTTTAAAATGATTTTTAGTCAGTCACATTCACACAAACTTGAAATGTGTGATGACCAAAAAAATAGTGTTCCATTTTCCTAATCTGATTATTAAGAAACTTATTTAAAAAATTATAAAAATTGACGTTTAATGCTTTTTTATTTTTAATAAAAACTAAGTAAATCATCTTTTTTCAAAATGTTAAGCTATTTCGATAATAATTCGCCATTTTTGGTTTCATTCCTTTTGCAAAACGATATTTTAATTGTGTACATTGTGATTCTCAAATAAAAGCATTTTTCAAAAAACTGAGGGTAGCGCCCTTTTACCTGAACAGGATCGATATATATATATATAACTTACAACACTATTTGTATATATTTGCATGTATATATTTAGCTTTTATTTATATGTATACATATACACTCCCGTGTTATAATATTATTCATTGATCTGTGCTTGCAGCCTTGTGTATTTGTTAAGTTTTTCATACATATTATGTATGTGTGTGTGTTGAGAAGTACAGGCAAGCACAAAACTAATTGTAACTAATCTCTATGGATTATTTTTTATCGAAATAAGATATTAAAAAAAATGTTTTAAATCATTACTAGATAAATGAATTGATGAATATTCTGATTTGCCTCTCACCCAAATCAATTGCGAATTCTGTCTCTATATCATAGTATCGGCAGTATTTTTCTTAAATTTCTTTAACCTGTCGACAAGAATTTGACCCATCTTTATCAATTTGGTTTAATCGTTCAAGTATCACCCTCATTATTCCTGTTGCAAGTCTTTCCTACATCGTGAAGCAATATATTTATTTCAAGGCAATAAGATGATAAATGAAACACTCGTATATTATCATACTGTCGAAATATTTAATCGATATCATAAGAACTGAAATGTTCCTTTTAAAAAACTATATAGCATTGCAATTGTTTCATGAGTCTAATGAAGCACCGTTTTTTGTGCC
Organism: Rhyacophila sp. Rhy_31_5; assembly: GCA_036584685.1. Taxonomy (NCBI): domain Eukaryota; kingdom Metazoa; phylum Arthropoda; class Insecta; order Trichoptera; family Rhyacophilidae; genus Rhyacophila; species Rhyacophila sp. Rhy_31_5. The sequence goes on along the minus strand of JAPMAG010000224.1, from coordinate 7,138 downwards.
TCCCATAAAAAAAAAATTGTGAAAGTTACTCCCTTTTACCTAAAGACGGTCGATATAATAATACAAATTAAACTCATGTTTCTCTTGGAGGAATTATTAGACATTTTATTTTTGTTACTCGTGTACTAACAGAATTGAGCGATAAAAACATCTCCCAATAAGTAGGTAGTTGAACCATTACCCTCAAACAAATTAAAACTGCATCTGGACGAGGTCACGCATACATAAGCCAATGCGCACAGATAAATTAATAATACTTTTTTCATGGCTGTAAATAATAATCTTATCAAACTTTACATATTTCTTATTAAATATATTGGGTCAAACAATATATTAAGGTTTCGACAATGAAAAATAAAACCATAAAATTGTAAAACTTCGGAGAGAAAATATGAAAGAAAATTCAAATGTAAGAAAAAGAATGAGCACTTCATTTCGACCGCGCAAATAAATTTGGTTCATACACAATGAAACAGAAAATATTATATTATACATACGTATTGATAATGACATATACCGATGACGAGTGAAACGCTTAACTACCCTTACACTTAGACGGGCCAAATAAATACAGTTCAAATTTACGTGAATCGCAAAAGAAACAATAACCTTTATTGATGTTTACAATATCTTGAACGTACTCGTATATGCATTTTTTACTTTAATTCAGAATGATTTAAAATATTAAGATGACTTTTTTGTTTGAATCTATGCAACCACTCTGATGAATTCAAACATCGAGGTAGCTTTTATAAAATTGTCGTGACAATCGCAGCATCACGTGCTAAAGAAAATGATACTTTTCTCACGACAACCCCGTAAATTTCAACTTGTTTATCGACCGAATGTAAAGCCTCACATATGTTAATACAAAATGTCCTGTGTATGATATATGTAGGCTCCAAAAAGAATATTTTCATATGTCCCGAGGGCGTGATATAATATTTTGTGGGACAATTCAGTTTACTACCCTTGTTTACTGAAACCCTTCTTAGGTTTTATTCAAACTGTTGATTTTATGGAAAGAAAAATATGTTTTTGTTTCAAATCGAAAATTCAAAATATACTACATATTAATTTTTACTCGTAAAGTTGATAGTTGACGCGTAATATAATGTTTTATAACACACTATGAATAAAATTCATGACTAAGTAGGAAACAGTTAAGATTTAAAAATTTTATTTCTTGAACCGGGATTTCAGTACTGCCTTATAGTAGCAATTATCGCGCCTTATTATGCTTCAAAACAATCGATATTTGAGCTTTAAAAGCAGATTTCTGCAGCAAATTCTAGGGCTCCGGTATAAAATTCATGAAATGAAAAACTATGTAATCTCTCATCACATTCAAAATAAAAATAAGTCATTAGATTTGACTTGGGTACGTGCTTAGAATGCGTTAATCACATCTTAACCAGATATGCCTCTTCTTCAAGCTAAACAGATTCCATTGTTCCGGCAAGCCATTGAATACCATGTATAGCAGGAAAGGCCAGAGCATTGATCGCAATCTACCAGTCTAACGTTAAAATATTTTTGGTCGATCGCAGACCCATATTGTACTATTTCTTGTTTAAAAGTCAAACTATTCAATGATCCAGCGCTTAAAATCCGCTAGTTCCTATCTTTTCTCGTACTTCACCTATCTCACTCACAGTCTTGTTGCGCGCACGTTTAGTAATTTTTAAATACCTATATTTTTTTTAAAGTGAAATACACAATTATAGTATTGTCCTTAATTGGATTGTTCGTATCGTTATTTTTTAACCTTATATAATATTTATTTTAAAAATACATATACTTATTTGAATTATAAAAAATGGGTTTTTAATATTATCTTGTGATACAATTAAAAGCAATATTAGTCGATCGCATCAATAATTTTATGAACTAGTTGCCCCTACAAATAAAACTGTGGTCACTCCTCATGCATAGTATGCATTCAGTGGATCTACTAGATGCCAGCATGACATTATAAAATGCAAGAAAACTGCCCAGTGACAGAGTTTTATAGAAACACAGCCTCTCCTTTTTTTATCTGCAACCAAAAATGTCAATATGTGCAATTATTTATTTTAAAAATATTATTTTATATATATTTTTTATTCTATTGTTAGTTTAATCTTATGTGAATTTAAATATAGCAAACACATATTGAGTTTTTTTGTTTTGACAAATGTCGAAAGCTTAAACGAAAATTCATTCTCTGATCGAAATGTACTGTAATATTTGACACGGTGTTAGGAGGACCCGTTTAAATAAAATATATAAAATATCATTTCTTAGTTTGACACGTGTCAGTTTTTCGTTTAACTTATCGCGATGTTCCAACACTCAGCGTGCGTAATATGTTTTACTCCTTTGGAAATCCTCAGGGAAAACAAAATGTGAATGCATCCATCGAACGACTCGTACGTGGAATTCCACCTTATGAACACCTTTAGCGGAAGTGCTTTTTCCGTATCAATATTTTATATTTTATTGAAAAAATGTCACCATAATAGTTTTATAAAATTGAAACCATTTTTCTTAGGATTTTTCGTATTGAATATATTACTATTGTTATTTCTATATTATGTATGTGTTACATATGAAAGCTTTTGTTCACAAATATTGAGGTAATAAAAAAGCTTTCAAATAATTTGACATATACATATAGAGGGTAAATTCTATTATAATGAAATCCATCGTATAACGAAGAAGGTAAGTTTTTTTCGTAGCATTGGATGAATCTCAAGCAACAATTCAATTTTTCCAGTAGAACGAAAGTAGTCAAAAATATATAATAATTTATGCTGACAATTGTTGAACATCATTTTTGCTATCATCGCTTTCTTACTTACTCGTACATTATCATTACACAATAATTATCAAGAGCACTCTTCGCTATGCAGTGCTTATTTTTACAAACAATATCCATTGGTAGTAATTATCAATTAGTACTTTTAGAAAAATATTTTTCTCTTGAATATAATCCTTTTGAATTCTTACATACACTCATTTTACACAGTCTCGTGTAAAACATCTCTCGAATAGCATGACTATGTAGCTTCCTGGAAACTGGGTGCCATTATAAATCCCGTTGATCGAAGAAGTTAAGTATCTATATTAATTTATTTAAAACACCAAGCAGTATATTATATTTTTAATACGCTTTTAACGCAGATAGTAGAGTACAGATTAAATAGTCACAATGTTTTTTTCTTTCTGAATATATCAATCCTTTTTTTAATATATTTTATATTTTTTAATGAAACTTACATTTGAAATAATCTAATATGCACGTGTGAATGGTAAAATGTATCATAATAAATAAAAAAAAACACGATGAAAAGTATGCAAGAGCATCAAAATGTACGCTCGCGCTGTATGAATGAATACATCAATTTTACAATGTAATGAATCATCTTTAACAATTAGCTTAAAGAGAAAGAGTTTTTCAATGTCTCTGGAAAAGTTGCATATCATTATTAATATTTAGCTACACAACCATATATTTATATAAATGGAGAGATGGAACTTAATATATACATACGAGTATATAGTGAATAGTGCATGTGACTAAAACGTGTTCTTGGAGTGATGCATTTTAAATCGGGACATTATGTAGTTGAGCTAAGAACTGACAATTATTACTTTTTTAATTATTTTTTTAAACAATCTATTTGCTTCGTTTTAGAGAGAATATGGTTTTAAAAATGAATAAATCACATAACTTAGCCATAAAAATTGCCTAAATGTAGCATTATATAATTGAAATTTAAATTGGCGTTTGTTGCATATCGAATTTTGTGGTATTTGATATATCTAAAAATGCTTGTACTTCCACTGATTAAATTCATCATATTTTTGCACCAACCGTTAGACTCTTGTAGACCCATTATATAACGAAATGACTTTATTTATTCGATGACTTTCGATAAAAAGTGTGACATATTTTACCTGCCTTAACTTAAATTTCCTGCTTCTCATAATAATACCTCTCAACTCCGCACGTAATATGATCGGTCTGTTTCCGATATATTATAGTTACCTCTAGCTGACTGCGCATATTATCATTCTATACTTAACAAAATTTCTTGAAGTATAAATAGGAGTTTGAGTATATTTTAGTACTTACACATTACATTGAAAAGCAATCTTCCTTTGTGCCATGAGCACTCTGAGCGTTCTGACAGTGCCCACGTACGCATGCGAAACGTGCGCTTTCCACTTGTGAAAGATCAGAAAATTACCAGTGCGCATCACTTTGTTATATTCTACGTAAAATGTTATTAGTCAATGTTACTTCTTTCTTTTTTATTTGTTACATATTTTTAATACTTAATGTATTTACAGTTCCAAATATCTTGAATTTTCATATTGTTTTAGCAATATTTCAATTTTATAAAACAATAATCTTAGTATTTAATTCATAAAAATAAGGAAATTATTTCTTATATCGTCCATATTTAGATAAAAGCGAGTAACCCACATAGAAGAAATCTTACAGGAGGCACGAAAAACGTGTTTTAATGATTTATAGTCAAAGTCACATTAACACAAACTTGAAGTTCATTATGACTAATAAATAAGTGTTTAATCTTCCTGATCTGATAATTAAGAAAGTAATTAAAGAAAAATCATTAAAATTGACGTTTAAGAACGTGTATTTAGTTATTTACTTTGTGATTCTCAAATAAAAGCACTTTTCAAAAAACTGACGGTTAAGCCGTTTTACCTAAACAGGGTCGATATGCAATCGACATATGATTGGGAGCTTTATAATGAATAAAACTAATAAATTAAAATGAATAAAGTTTTGTATAAATGCTTAAAAAAATATTTTTCTAAAATGAAGACTGGTTTTGTTTATATGTAACAATTGAAACTCTTCTTATTATTTATAAATATATTCTACGAATAAAATTATTAAGTTAAAAGAAAAACAGTTACTATTAACATTTAAAAAAAATATATTTTTATTAAATTAAGATAAATGTTGTTCATTATTTATAACAGATGGAACCGATATTATTATTTAAAAATATATTTTTTGTAAAGACGTATAAAAAACTCCAGGGATGAAAAACAGGTAAAATCTTAAAAAGACACACATGCATTTAATATATTCAACTTTATATCCGTTTTGAAGTTGAGTATAAAGGATATTCACTGTATAAAGCAGTTTTCTTTACTGGGAATCGTCCACAATCCACGTAACGCTCTTGAAAGATAGGAAGGGGTGCCCACCAACGTCTACGTGGGGTTGGCGTTACAAGGTGGATAGTGGGTTAACTTCTATTGTTATGTAATACTTTTTTTTAATCTTGTAATTTTCACTCCTATTTAATCAGAAAAGGTACGTAACCTTAAAAGGAAGAAGTGAAGGGGTCAAACTGAATGTCCACATGGCTTTACGTAGAGGGGGAGGGTAATAATGTAAAATAAAAGTTATGTGATTTATGGATGACCCCTAGTAATAGTTGTAAATTGTTAAATACCAGCTCAATCATTTTGGATTCATTTATTGGCTACGAATATGAATGAATAAATATTTTTAATCTTTTTGTGACCAGTCACTTAATTATTGTATTCGCAAGATTACTTAGATAGCGAGGGCGACATGATAATATACATATATATATAAAATTGTATATTCCTACATTTTTCAATATTAAAATTTAGCTTAGCAATGTGGCAATTCAAAAAAATACGATTTTATTAAGTAACTGCCAGATTTACCATTGTTTTGTTTCTATTGTAATATATACACATTACATTAATAATATTGCAAATTTAAGCAATTAAAAAGTGATTAAAGTAGAATTAGGTATTTTAAAATATTTTAAACGATATAAATACTATTTATAATAAAATAAAATACCAAATCTCTGCCTAACGTTTTATTTTTTCAAAGAACCTCATATTTATGTTGACTTGACAGATAGGAAAAAAATATCTCTCTTACAAAGGGTCGCCTTATAAACACCGTTTTTAAGTCACTCAGAAGAAAAATATTCAAAAAGCGTAATTGCAAACCAACATTATACATTTTAAATACGGAATAGCTTTTTTATAATGAGACTTATGAAATATCTAGAAATGATTAATAAATTTCTACAAAATCGTAAAGAGAAATATCGTGCTATAAAATCTTTTACCATTAAACATAAATCTGTTATTTAAAATTCAAATAAACATAACATCAGCAGTCTTACATAAGTATTTTTGTTTTAATGTATTTCTAAAAATCACTTAGATGTAAAATTATAAAGTAATATCGCAAATTAATTTTTAATTACTATTGAAGTGAAAAAACTAGTATCATATCGAAATAATTAAATAGTTTTATATACTTTTCTACAACATATTTTTAAGAAAAACCTTGACTAATCTCTCCATTCTCTCAATATCTCCATAAAATGGTTATTTATCATGGGTTGGTAGTTTATAAAACAAATATATTGTATTTTATCACCCACAATAGTTCAATGAACATATTGTCTAATTATGAGTTCGACGTTCCGAAGAATTTCAATCTCGTAGCTGATTATAATATTTTTCAAATGTGTTCGTGTTTATCTAATGATTAATAAGTTTTTCTCTTAAAAAATAATTGTTCATACTGTTTAGGTCACATACGTGGTAGCACCCTATACTCGTTGGCATTATGGCGCCCGCCGACCGTTTTACGTGTGCCGATCACGAAGTTTTTTTTTATAGCATGTCTATTGGTGGCAGTAGTCGCCTTCGTGGGTGAGTGGATAGTGATCGACTCACGAGCTGAGGGTCATGGGTTCGAGGCCCATGCTGGTCGCAAATTTTACAAATGTTTATTCATTTATTCAGGTGCATTGTGATACCGTCCCATGCGGTACCACTACAGAAAGGTTTAAAACCATATGTGAATACACGAAATAAAATAGGCACTAAGTGCCAAAAAGCTAAATTTGAGATATAAGAGTTTTAATGAATATATCGTTTATTTTTCATAGAAGCACCATTTTATTAGCTTTTCAACCGACTAAATCATCATTTTGAATCTATTCAAATCTAAAAAACTAAATTCAGTTGAAACTAAATAGCAATTAGTGCTTAGGAGTCGTCCATAAACCACGTAACGCTCTTAGGGGGGAGGGAGGGGTGACCACCAATG
>JAPMAG010000223.1:6023-17317 GCA_036584685.1 Rhyacophila sp. Rhy_31_5 | reverse complement strand
TTATTTTAGTTCCTCGAAAACTGTGTCAACATAATTTTGAATGATTTGCTTTGTTACTTGTTACATACATACTTCTGAAACCAGTGTTTCTTCATTTTTATACAACAAACTATTTGCTTCCGATCATTTTTTTATTTGAAATAATTATGTCAACTGAGTAAAAAGATATGATTTTTTTAAAAATCTTTGCGCAAATCTGAAATGTCCGGTATTACGCCTAACTTTGATTTAAATTGCGCGGTTGCTTGAGTGTTAAGAATGTTATCAAAGAAAAATCATTAAAATTGACATTTAATTATTTTTTTCAAAATCTAAAGCTGAATTTCGATACTAATTTGGCATTTATGACTTTATTCCTTTTGACAGACCGTGTAGTTAGTTGTGTACATTGTGATTCTCAAATAAAAGCCCTTTTACCTAAACAAGGTCGATATGTTTTTTTACTTGTGTGAATACCCAAATTAATACAATTAATTCCACATGTTTTTGCATGACCGATCAGGATTCATTTCATCTATGAAACCATGTTTCTTTTTGTATAAAATGACATGAGCATTTGTTTGATCTTCTGAAATAAATTATTAATATACTCTATTATTTTTGTAGGTTCAAGAGTACAGTGGAGGAAACAAGAGAAAATTGAGTACGGCCCTGGCCCTGCTCGGTGATCCTCAAGTTGTTTATTTGGATGAACCCACTTCAGGTGAGGAGTATATTAATATATTTTTTTAATCTCGCTGTGACATAGTAATACATTTTTTTGTTGTTATTTTACCTAACCTAACATGCAATGTGCACACACAGGTATGGATCCGATGGCGAAACGTCAAGTGTGGCGGGCAGTGTCAGGCCGCGGCTGCGTCGTGCTGACTTCACACAGCATGGAAGAGTGCGAGGCTCTTTGTTCGCGTATCGCCATTATGGTTAACGGTAGACCGCGCTGCTTGGGCTCCACTCAACACTTAAAGAACAAATTCTCTCAAGGTGCGAAGTGTTTCATATTGAACATAGCGTATTTATTTAGTAATGTTTTTCTTTCATCACAAAAACATTATCAAGTGACGTAGCAAATGTATATTTTTTAATTATTACTAGGAGCATTAATAATCTGTAGCCAAAATAAAATGAGGTGGACAACAGACAAATTTGAATGTTTTGGATGATTTTAAATATGAAAATGCAAAAATATGACTATAATATGACCATTAACAACAGTCATGACAAAGAAATATTCAATACACTTTTCAATGAAATATTAAGGTTTCATTTTTGCTTAAAAATGCACTGCTTGCCGGGCTGTGACATTATGTCTGGCAAAAGGTGCCAAAAATTGTGTAATACTCATTATCTCATATTATACCACTATTTAACCCTGTAACCGTTAAGGACTCACCATTCAGTATAAAGTTGAATCCCTGATGAATGTCTAGCATGAGAATAGTTAAAAATAAACAATAATATCCCATGTTGAACGTATTTGTTACTTATGTTCTACTGAAATGCTTGAGTTTTTTCATAAACTTTTGTCTAATTCATTCTTCTAAGATTTTTGTTATTTTCGAAAAACATCTGCAACTTTTTGTGAGCTGCAGTATCTGTTCTAAATTAATATATTTATTCTTAAAAATATGCAACGTGAATTTAATTCAGTACATTTTTTTAATGTGAAATTGAACAGGTTACACGCTGACTGTAAAGTTAAAGCGGTTTTCCCTCATGCCGACGGAGGCCGATGGAAGCGTGCGGCCAGATATCTTAAACAATCCTTTGAGCTCTCGCCACAACTCATTCGTGAATGGAACCAGTGCGCTCGGCTATTATCGCACCCGGAGTAGCTTCTCCAACACTCACACCATGTTTGACACCGCCTCCGTGCATAACTTCCTCAATGACAAATTCCAGGGAGTCGAACTCAAGTAGGTTTTTTTGGAATATCAATTTTTATTTGTCTGCAGTAATTATCAGTAAAATCAAAAATTTATGTTCCCAACGTATATGTATTGAATACTTAGCAGTAAAGTCAGTAAAAAATAGTATAATTAGTTGGAAATCATGACTCTTTGAGATATTAAGCATTTTGCTCCATAAAAAATCTTAAAACTCAAACATGTAAAAGTTAAGCCATGACTGAGAGTGTATCATACATTGACACATCCGCGCAGATTAGATTTGATGCTATTTCTTTATGTCAAGTATATTTTTGATTTATAAATTCTTAACATAATATTGAGGGCTTAGAACCAGAAAGACATACAACACAAGACATGAAATTTGGACAAAAAGACATTTGAACGCCATAATATTATATTTCATTACTTTTATTTAGTGATAGAATGACAAATCGGTATTCATTGTACAGCCGTGTTATGCCATCTTGATTCTTACCTTATCAAGAAAACTCAATACCATTTTAATGCTAAAATGCCACATTAGTCATACGTCCACATCTGCAAAAATTATAATTTTCTTGTTACGTCATTCTGGCTCTAAGCTCTCGATATTATAATATATTTGTCTGATTCAGTAAACATTTCTTATATAATATATTTACACTTTTTTACTATTTTGTAACCTATAATTCACTTCTTTCCCATGCTGTTGCACTTGTTTTATTTATTTATCATGTTGTTACCACTGAATCACTTTATATTTTTTTGTTATAAATAAATTGAGTTAAAACTTGTGTTATATTTTCACAAGATTGAAGCAAATTAAATGAATGAAATAAATGTATTCACTCTATAAGAATAAAACAACGAGACGGCAGCGTATAGAAATGCAAAAAATCCGATGTGGACCAGGCTTTGTATGGATTTTTAACAGTAAAAGACGATTTGGACAACCGACACTGAGGTGACCTCGCATGACATTTGAAGATGTCAATCAGAAAGAATGAAAAACTGCAGTGTTAAATTGTCCATGATGGAAAAAAATTCAAAGATTTGCTAAATCTGTCATAAAAATCGACCAAGACTGGTTAATGTAACACTTATATTGTGTTTGAAATTTTAAAAATTCATAGCGCTCACCATCCAATACTTGAATTTTCCACAAATATTTGACTGTTGTATGTTTTTCTTTCAGAGAATCGTATCAAGGACTTGTAACTTACTACTTACCGGATACAACCATAATGTGGTCGAAAATCTTCGGCGTTATGGAAGCCGCCAAAAACCAGCTCAACATCGAGGACTACTCCATCGGTCAGACCAGTCTCGAGCAGATATTCTTGCAGTTTACCAAAGAGCAAGTCGCTCATAAAGACGGATAAGCTACTTTATCTATTGACCACCTTTATTTACCCTACTGTGTCATTTATGAAAACTATTAGCAGATATGCTTAATATAAACGGTTTAACTTAGTGCCTGTGCACAAGACGAAAAATGGTGATTTTTTAATGTCGCTATTGACTTTTTTTGGTTCGACATATGTTTTGCTGGTCAAAATACATTCAGTACTAGCAAAATTAAAGTCATCACAGCAGTTTTACGCCTGTATATACGGATATTTAAAAAATATTTAATATACAACTTGTATCTTACCATTGCAGACGATGTTTTAAATTTTAAAATCAAATGTATTACACTAATTGTGAATTTTTATGAATGTATACAATCAAATTGGCTATGGTGCTGTTATGTATGTAACATAATAAAATGGTGAAAGGGAAGAAGAGAAAATATTACGTATTGCTGGTAGAAAGCTGAAATACACCATATTTCTTCAATTATAAAGGACACGTATACTATTTTCATTAATATTCCACACCTTGAATAATTTAAATTTTTTCATTGTATGTCTTCATTCCAATAAAGTTTTCATAGTTTTATTCGTATTATTAACAAAAATATGACATGCAATGACATCTCTGATATTTTATTGTAAACTCACTCTATAGATCATTTACAAAGACTCGCTCGTCAAGAGATTAATGACTTGTAAATAGAACGCTGCTTCTTATAATCAAGGAAATATGGTAAATTCTTGATCATCATTTGAATTATTGTCACATAATAATGAGTCGTCCATAAACCACGTTACACTCTTGAGGAAGAGGCCACCAACGTCTATATGGCGTTACAAAGAGAAGGGTGGGTTAATTTTTATTGTTATGTAAGACCTCTCTTTCAAAGGATAGCATAGGAGTTCATTGTGAATTTCATTTCTATTTAATGTAGAAAGTTACGTTACTTTTGAGAGTTGGGAGGATAAAAAAACGTTATGTGGTTTATGGACGACCCCTAAGCAATATTTCATTGCTGAAAAGTTTTTGTGTATTATAGGTTCAAACGTTTCGATTATTTATTATTGTCGAATTGTGTTTAAAGTATCAAAACCACACGTTGAGATGAAATGAAGTCGACGTGAATAAATTTGCGCAATTGTTTCTTCACGAAGTGACGGAACATTGTCATTATTTCATATGGCATTACCAAAAAAATCTTTATTGTCAAAGTATTGTGATGGAAGGAGATAATCCTATATTGTACGAAAATACCTAACTTGTTTTAGTAAAAGAAATGATTTAAGTTTGTACCGTATTTTTCAAATAGATGTTTTAAAATTTAGTTGAATGCATGTTTCGTATTTTCTTATAAATATACTATGTCATAATGTAGTTTTGTTTATTTTTGATAAAAAAAAAGTATTTTTATTATTTTATTTTGTTATTTTCTATGTTAATTACTAAGTATTTTTTTCTCTTGTAAATAATATTAAAAAATTATTTACTTAAAGATTTTTCCTAAATATTAAAAACTGAGAAAAATAAAAGTGGTGTGCAGTTAATATAATAATGTAATTCTATCAAAATTAATAATCATTATATTGTAAATTATTTCTTTTAAATCTCTCCACAATGTAACTGACTTTTTTTAACATGTACTTGTGACCAATTACTATTTTAACCCTTTGGGCCAACGTTTTAATTCTAAATCATTTGAAAAGTGTGTAATTTTTTCCAGAACTAAAAAAAATATGCTCTCTTCTGACCATATTTTTAATAGCATAAGGAATCAATGGTAATTTTTTTTTTTTATTTCAATTCAAATGAGCATTTGATATTTTATCTTGATTGAGCAAAATTGACAGGTTTGACAAACTTATTAGATTTAAGTTTTATCTATTTTTTTTATTTCTGTAAATATTTTCCTCACAAATGTGCACCCATGTTCGTCTAACTGAAATGCAAAATTTAGTCGATAAAATGAAAGTCGGCGATGATATTTTCCGTGTGATTCTTGAATACGGTTTCGCCAACGCATGAACATGAACTCAGCCGACCCTATATATTATAAAATGGCATATGTACATTGAAGAAAAACATAAATTGCACACCACTAGTATTATAAAATATTATACAACAAATGTATTTTAAAGAAACCTTAATGTTTCAAAACTTAACCTTCCCTCTTATAAACTGTATACCTCATTATTTGAATAGTTGACCAGTGACAAGCACTGTTAATAAAGTAGTGTCGTCGATCGCTTTGAACATAGTGCATTAGATTCTTGACAAGAAATAATAGTCTTGAAGTTGATTTAGTTTCATGCATTAACAAAAAGAAATACTCATAATAGATTTTTTCAATGATAGATGTTTTCCTCAATATTTTGAAGATAGCGTTTAGATTCATTTAATCGATATAGTTTCTGTTTGCATTATTTATTACAATACAATTGGAATCGCATAACTAATTTATTATTATCAATAAGTATATACTTATTTACTTGTCACATTTCTATGGAATAAAACTATATCATATTCTTTAATATATTTTCATATTATTCTTTTAAAATTATTTACAGGCACGAATGGCACTACGATCCATTCAAGTCTGTGTGCAACTCAATATACCTATAGCTCCTTCCTTTCAATCGATTATGTTTCTTTTCTGCATCTTTCTCCAAGAGCAATCTGTGGATCAAGTGCCTACCAGAGTTCCTTCAAATAACTACATCTTTGAGAGTTCTAGATCCATTGTACTTAATAACGTGACCTGCCCACACAAGTTTCTTCTTTTTCAAAATATTTACTTTATTACAAACAAGGAAGTTTTATGTATATGTGTCTATACAGGATTATAAATCATATTAAAAATGATACGTTGTCGACCAAACATTTGAGCTGCTTCAGAATTTTGAGAAAAATTGTAATTACCTATACAATCACTAGATTATATTATTATTTTTTAGTGTCCACTTGTTGCCAGTACTGAATAATTGTGATTCAAAGTGACAGGCACTACAAGATTTGGCTGTAAATATTTGCTGTAAAGAACACTCACTGTATTATTATTATTATATCAGTTGTCAACACTGAATTATTTAATACTTTTTAAATTGCAATGATTGTTCTAATAATACAGGTCTACCAAATTAAAATCCATAGTGTGTGATAATTATATAGGGGTATTTAATGCTTAAAGGGACTTAATAATATTTAACAGAAGGTAGCGTTTTTGGAGGAGAGAATTTTAATTATTAGATAATATATTGTTTTAAAAAAATAAACTTAAAAACACAATTTAAAATAAATAAATATTAATTGATTTACAACACACTTGAAAGGCGATCATATATGTCATTCCTTGAACATTATTTCACATATGAAGTGTTTAGTTACAAAAAGCGATATAAGCACATTTTGTCGAAACCGAGAAAAAAAATACGTTCGCATTCTAAGCACAATTTTACAGTATCTGTGAAAATTTTATGTTCCAGAAGACAACATAAATTTATGAAAAAATAAAAAGTAAAATGCATTGGAATATTTCAAATCTGTTTGATTTTGCAAGCATTTAAATATTTATTTAATTTTAAAGTTTATCAGCTAATAAATACAGTTATTTCATTCTAATTTAAATAAAGAATCTCAACATAAAACAAAATTTGACCTTGAAACATAAAAATATTGTTTGCAGAAAATATTGAAATGTGCTTATATCGCTTTGTGTAACTAGAGGCTTCATATAGTATAAAAATCACTTTAAAATATTTATAGAAATGTACTGTTATTAGTAATATAAATAACAAAAAAAAAATCAGATTTAAATACAATAAAATTTAGAGTTGAATATCAAGTTAAGGTATCAAATTGAAAAGTAATGGATTTAGTTGAAAATTTCAACAAATATACATTGCTTGGAATGTGTGAATTATTCTTTTAAACATGCAATTCTTATATGTATTCTAACACTTGAATCATCCATTGGCCACCTATATGCAAATGTTACAGCGATCAGATTCACATGGCTGTGAAATTTGCGGCAAAGAAAATTACGATTTCATTAAAACGTTCAAACAATTGCCCATAGCATGTGAGGTGTCTAATCTTACAAATTAATGAATATGTGACACTTTACTACATATTTATTGCTGACCTGTGACTTAAATAGTTTACTTCTTCTTTTTACCCTTTTATTTTATTAGTTATTCAAAAATTCAGACTAATCTCTCAGTACACAGATTTCAAGCAACTGTAGACAGTATTGTGGCTTGCATCTCTAGGAATTAAAATACACCAAGAGAAAACAAAGTAATACAGTATTGTGTTTCATTTACGATTTCTGACTTATCAACCAAATACAACTAAAGGAGAATGGAACCGATTTTTTCTTAGATTATTTCGAATAAGCAAATACCGTGGGCATGCCTGGTTGAGCACACGGCTATACCAATTCTATCATCGCATCTCAATTTTGTATTTAATGAGAGAAAGTTTCCATACCGCATCATTTCACGTACGGTTGTACCACCTCATTCCATGCATTCCTCAGGATATGACTATTTTTGTTGAATAGGCAGTGTTTGATTTTGGCCATGTGAGGCTGTGAGTCCCAGATTTCGTATGAAGTTAAATGTTGCTTCAGCAAGCTCCATTTAAATAGGGAGCTCTCTTTTGCAAAGTGGCGTGCGCCCTCAAATATTTAAAGCTTTCCACACTCGATATTCTCTCTGCCGCTTGTTATGGGGTAATCTGGATCGAACAAGCAAAGTTGTCCAAACGAAATCTTATTGGGTTTATTTACGTCGCTTTTTAAGCCAATATAAAAGAATATGGCGCCCTTCACTGAACACTCTTGACAAATATATTTGCCACCACTTCATGTGCTAAATGTATATTTGATACTTTTACTATAATATATTCAACGGTAATGATTTGTTAGCCAGCCATTTCTTTAGTGAACTTACTTAAACTGTGTGATATCAATTTTCTTACAATATTTATTTGGGCTAGAATTTTTTTGTGCTTATTCAAGTGTATTTATAAAATAAAATAAGTATTACAACAACCATTATCATCTTAGAGCTGCGTTGTTTGTTAACCATTAGTAATATTTCAAATGATCCATCTGTCAAATAATTTACAGTTTACTAGTTTTAATATATTCAACGTCACTAGTTTTGTTTTCACTGTGATACGAGTATATTGTCATTTTTATATTTTTCACATGAAAGTTGTCTTTACCATAGATTATTGACATATATCGTCCCCTAAACTTGTTAACAGATCCACTCAGCACGCTAGACCTTTACAAAAACTAACATGGTTAAGAAATAGTTGAAATATTTTAATGACTATCACTGGGAACACCTGAAAAGCGGTTCGATCACAAAAAGATTGTCAACTTCAGATGAAAATCACTAATATCAATGGAAGAATAACTATTAGAATCTGTATTGAGTATTGTAAGTCACTCTCACACTAATAATTTGATAACATGTGTAAATTTAATGTCACAAGTCGATTTTTCTATATCAAAACATAGTAACCGTTTTTAAAAACAGATGGCAGGCAGTCAATGGAAATAAAACTTTAGTCACAGTGCAATTAATATTCCGGGTCTCGTAAATAACCATAAGATTAAGTGACCGGTCGACTAAGTGTTAACGGTTAAGCCTATATTGTTATAAAAGTTACCAAATGTGGATATAGTTTGACAATTTTTCAACGTTTTTAATTCAACTTTTTTTTCATGTAAAATCGGCTACTAAATATAGTTACTGTAATTTAATTTTGCCCTGTGATCATTTTACATCACCCTAGAACAAATATACAAATTTTCTATGTATGTAAAGAATATTTTTTTAACTTAACTTTTATTATTTATTTCATAAATATGTAGAGTAAAAAATATATAACGTGTGAAATCTAAAACTATAAAATGTATTTTAGCACACGTGAAACCATCTAAATGATGTGCTAAAAATATTTGGGCGTGGCATGATACCGAAAGCATGTGACACCAGCCTGCGAGGCCTCAAAGCAGTATTATTGTATATCTGGTTCATTAATTGTATATTACACTAGGTTGTGTTCATGCACACTTACCAATTAAATTGTTATGTTATAAATTCTTATTGCTTACCGAAACTATTATATATTTCAGGGTATTTTTTTATTTAAGTAATGATTTAATTCTTACATTGTTGCACAAAAATGTTTTCTATTTATATGGAGTTAAAAATTTATGTTATTTGCTGTTTTTTTATGGATATACCCATTCATTGTATCAATTTTTAAAGATTATTTGCAATTGTGCACAATTTATTATGTATTTTTCAATTTGATTTTAAAATAGTGTCTATAGTAACATAATTGAACAACTAAACATAAAAACATTGGAAAAAAATATTTACTTACTTGACGCTGTTATGCAAAAACTAGTTATGCACCAAAATAAACTTTTGGGTAGTACGTATTTGACATTACCCTTACTATTGGGTCCAGATATGACTTATTATTTGAGAAAAATACCTACAGCCTATGAGCGTAGAAACATATAATTGTTACATAACAGTGTCCCGTTAAGTAATTATTTAGTATTTAGGGCGACATTTCCTATTCTATACAATAAGAACTAGTCAACTATTCTGTTCATTGATGATTACATTGAACATAATATTCATTACAACAGATGCTGTCTAATAAAAAAGTGATAATTTTTATTCAAAATGAAGTTTGTATTAACATAACGAATATATAAACGTATAATATATGAACAGCATAATATGTTTTTTATTTTATTTTAAATATTAATATATATGTAGAGCACATACATATATTGTTCTATCTTACATCTGTGTCGTTTTAAACATAACATATCGACCCTATTTAGGCAAAAGTGCATAACTCTCAATTTTTTGAAAAGTGCTTTTATTTGAGAATCACAATTTACACAGCGGAATACACATTCTGTCAAAAGGAATTAAGCTGAAAATATCGAATTGTTATTGAAATTCAGCTTTAAAAAAGAACTACCTACGAAGTTTGTATGGAAAGGAAAAAAGCTTTAAACCTCAAGTTTAATGATTTTCCTTTAATTACTTTTTTAATTATCAGATCAGGAATTAAGACACCAATTTATTGGTCATCACGCACTTCAAGTTTGTGTCAATGTAATTTTGATTAAAAATCATTAAAACACGTTTTTTGTGCCTACTGTAAAATTAGTTCTATGAGGGTTAATCCCTTTTTCCTAAACACGGTCGGTATGGATTATCAAACACAATTTTTTTTATGAAATTTTAATTGAAAATCTGTACTTCTGAAAAGAACAAAACCACATAGTCAAAAGAATTCTTTTGTTTTTGAAGAACTAAAATTTTTTTCTAAGAAAACGTCAATAAAAAAGAAAAATATTCGATGAATTTTTCCACAAGATGGCATGAACAATATTTACTTGTTGTCTTCATATTAATGAACATTTGCCGTATGGACTACCACTTTTGTATATAAGTGCCTATAAATTGTTAACGTTCGAATTCAAAAAGAAGAATTGAAAAATATAATATATAAATAATAGAAATTATTATGTAGTTCGTAGTCAAGCCTTAAAACAATTGTAGAAACCTTCTGACTCGATTACTGTCAGCAAATAGTGAACAATTTTAGTGATACTTAGTAATAAAGAAAATCTTCAACGGATGTCAGTATAGGGTCATTTTTTATTTTCATTATCGGGTTACAGGAGACATAGAGCCAATAAATTGATAACAAAACAATGGCTGTGCATGTGTATTTTGCTTTGGTGTGTGGCTTAGGTTAGGAAATTGTCATACACAGAAGCAAAACTTTTTTTTAATATCGGTTTTACACATTTTCTTTCTTTGTTTGAATATGTGTTGCCAGAATACAATTTGTTTGATGCAGAATTTGTTAAAGAGAGTTGTTGATATTTGTATGAAAATATGGGTAGATTTTTACAATATAATTATGTTTATCTTGAAATGTAATTAAGAGTATATTTACTAGTATATAACCGAGATTGTAGTTTAATATATAGATGAG
>JAPMAG010000222.1:0-11920 GCA_036584685.1 Rhyacophila sp. Rhy_31_5 | reverse complement strand
CATAATGTAAAAATTTTATTGACAGTTTTTACGAGTAATAAATGTCAATTAATATAAATAAATCAACAGATCCACTCACCTACGATGGCAAGCTATAATTAGATAATACTTTTTCTATAAGTTGGTAATACTGATACTTTAAGAGGAGTAAAATTTGCTTGATGGTCGTTTGTGTGCATTTTTGGAAATTTTGAATACAAATAAAGGGTGGGAAAGAGCTTAAAAAATGGGACTTTTTCTTTGAAACACACAGACGCGTGTAGTGATACCGTCCCGTACGACTCTACTACTGATAATTTTAAAATCAAAATGTGGAAAAAAAATAAACTGCGCGCCTCGCAAGAAAGGCTCCGCCCTCCTTGACCCCGCCCTGATGTTATCTACTTTGAGCCTTGTGGCTTAATTTGTTGAACATGAATCTGCATCGTATGAGAGGTCCTGGGTTTAAATTTCGGACGATCCCAAATTGTGTTTTTGTTTACTTGATTTTAACCATATGAATTGTTTTATTAGTTTTGTAAAGCTCCATAATTCAAATACATAAAACACACACAATATTCAAACCAGGAACTAACAGCAAAACAAACGTTAAACATTTTTTGGTAAAATGTAGCAGTTGTGGGATCGGTTTCACTAATTTCCTTGGTCATGGCTATGGAACTGATATCATTTAAAATTATACGTAATACAGAATAAAAAAAATGTTAACCAAATGTAAAAAATAAAAAAAAACAAAAAATGTTCTCTAGCAGAACGTGGTTTTGAACCATCGACCTCTGCGTTATGGGCCCAGTACGCTTCCGCTGCGCCACTCTGCTGTATGCCACGTACGGTAAAATTTATATATTTATGGTACAAAATTGAAACAGCTAAATGTAACATCTAAATGTGACACTTTTTAGCCGGGTACCCATTGCTAAAGCATATTCATGCTAATAAAAAAAATATTGCTTTCGTAAAGGGGTAGAACTATAATATGTACAACCACGCACAATCGCAGATGCAGGTACTGGTGAGTCCAGGTGAATGGTCCTTCAATAACAAAACCGTACAATTAAGAATCGATTCGTATTAAGTTATCTTTTCTTTCTAATCTACACATTTAAATGTTTCTAATAGAATTGATTTTTGTGTCAAGTTTGTGACATACAACTAAACGATTATGCGGACAACATTAGGTTAAGAACTAAAAACACCAACGATCTGAGGTCAGTATGTTTATTTGCATACGTATTTTGTCAAATAAACATATAAGTCCTTTTCAATTGTTATAATGATAAAACTCTTTATAATTCATTTGTGCGAGTATGTAACAAGTTATAAAAAAGCTTAAATTCGACTTCTATATCCAAGACTATCAGAAGCTTAACCTAACTGACTTTCTTTTAGGCATACTTACGGCATACTTATAGCTATAGTATTGAAATAATAATACAAGTTAAATTTATTTTTCCACAAATGTCTACTCTATTGCCGTTGTTACGACCATTTCAACCAATAATAAAAAGTTAAACATGAGTTATATTTATCAATTAAAAATGTCATTACAGACGAAGCCGGCATTATACTATATATTATTTTATATATATTTGTCGAAAAATGTATAAAAACTGTGATATTTTTTTTAATTTACTTTATTTTACTGAGAATCGACTATAAAAATAAATAATTATTTATTGTAGTTTAAAATTTAGAAAGAATCTTAACTTAGCCGTCTATTTATTTAAACTCACACGTGTTATCAATGAAAACTCTAGCTGATATCACTCTGTATGTAACTGATAACAATATCAATGATCGAAAACGATGTCACTTTGTTTTTCATCCTCAAATGTACAACTATCTTGCCAATAGATATGCTGACAGGAAAGCAATGCCTTAGTTCAATGAAATTGTCTTGAGTATCGATTTATTCTACTTGAGTGATAGTGCTTTCAAGTGTACGTGTAATGTGAATTATAATATTTTAGAATAATAAAACCAATTATGTTCATTTGGTTGACTTTCTCAAAAATAAATATATTCATGATAGTACATATTGATATTTTTATTATTATTTATTAAATATGGCACTACAGTCATTCATCCCTATGGTGGTCAACTGCACAACCTTCTTCCAGATATTTATGTCTTTAAATCTTTCTTCAGTTATTCACAGTACATTTTTTTTCATCTCTAGTTAGGCTATCCGCCCATCACATTCTGGAGCGGTCAATTGGCTGTGCCTACTGGAGCTCTTTCAAATACCTTTGTAAAAGCTCTAGATTCATCACAACTTTCAACATGACCTGCTCATCTGAGTTTCCTTTAAAGAAATTACTCGCAAAGCTTAGCATTAGTACGGATACAAAATCCTTGGTTTTCTTTAACTGGCCCAAATATTCTTCAAAGTATTTTATTTTCGATTATCTGCATGGTTTTTTCCTGTTTTTCCACCGGGCTTGACGTTTCACATCCATACAAAACGATAAGTTCCATGGTCACATTATAAAAAAATATTAACTACTCTATCTTTGAATCATTTACCTCTTGTATTAATTATTTATTTTCAACATTATATGTAATGCATGTGTTATTTTGATTATATTAAGTTCAGAATGAGTTAACTCGCGTAAGTTAATACGTAGTTTGCAAGACAAATCTGAAGATTTTGCATGCTTTTAAATATGAAAACGCAGAGATATCACTGTAATATGATAATTAAAACAATGTCATGATAAAAAACTATTCAATATCCTTTTTAACACGTTGATTGCTGAAGACACTCGTAGTACGTAAACACATATATTGAAGAAACGCTGATTATGCGCTAGGCGCGTCTCCAACAGTAACATAACGTCCTCATTATGAGAGA
The DNA here is from genome assembly GCA_036584685.1 of Rhyacophila sp. Rhy_31_5. Lineage (NCBI taxonomy): Eukaryota > Metazoa > Arthropoda > Insecta > Trichoptera > Rhyacophilidae > Rhyacophila > Rhyacophila sp. Rhy_31_5. The sequence goes on along the minus strand of JAPMAG010000222.1, from coordinate 9,066 downwards.
GTTCGAATCGACTAAAATTAGCAAGAAGTTTGTTAACACATTGAACCTTGCGTATAATCAGCGTCTCTGCAATATATTTGTTTACGCGTTATGTGCATCTTCAACAGTCGACGTATTATAAGAAATATTGTATAGTTATATTTTTGGTAACAAATTCACCCTTGCTGAGTTGTGACATTATGTCTATAAAAGGTTAAGTTTTACCACACGATTAAAAGTTAAAAATATTATAATTTATTCCGTAATTAGCGTAACTGCGGTATGCTGAGTGATTGTATTGTTATTTATTTTACAAATTATACTTTACAACCAGTCAAGCAAGCATTTATAAATGTTTATATAGCATTCGAAATTTGCTCTATTATTCTTGGAGTGTGCGGAACAACTTATCCAAATATAAATGTAAAATTTTGTTTATTATAGCAGTGATTTCCTTGTATTCTTGATCTAAATAATCAAGTTTGACTATATTTATATATTGGGAATGGTAACGGTACACGGAACAACCAAAATAGAGTGTGCCTACGTTGTTTCATGAAAGGCTGTCCCCAACTTCGAGAGGCATACGCATTCGTTACGGACTGCCGCAGTGCGCACGCGTCCATTCGGCTTTCAATCATTTGTATTCAGGCTGCGTGGGACAAATCGCTTCACGGGCCCTGGCATCGGCCGTCAGTTGGTCGCTCATAAATGCCGGCCGCTCTGTGCGAATTCCCGCCGCCTGTTTGGCGTTTTATCATTGTTTTTATGAATGAAATATGTATGTTTACAGATCACTTAACTTTCACAGTGTTGTCGATATTTTTTTCATTCTACAAATATTATACTCGAACAAAATCGATTAAATTTAGAAGCCGTATAAGTAAGTTTATTTGTCGAGATATTTCTCTAAATTATATTAAAAATCAATATACGAGTATATAGTTTGACATACTAATTTGGTCCATATCATATTTTTGTTGATTTGAGTCACATAGTTAATTCAAATTACAATATCTTGGAGTTTTTTTTAATGTAAAAACGTATAATAATAAACAAACATATTCATGGCACAGAAGAAACTATTTAGAAAATTGAGAGGTGTCGTGTAAAAAGTTGGTAATGCACACTTAGATAAAATTACATTTTATTAGATTTTTAGTCTATTTATTAGACAATTGAGGAGATTGGTGTAGAAAATGGTCACCCATACATAGTAAAATTTCATTTTATTCGATTTTTAGCTTTTTTTTAACCTTTTTACATGTTCTCATTCAGATTTACTTGTTTTGAAAAATCTATAGGTGCCTAAAAAGAAATCTTGGTAATCCCATAACATACTTTTAAATATATTTTTAAATATGTAAGAAAATTTCAAATGCAAGTATTACAGAACTGTCTTATAGTAGGTTATCAAGTTTTTACACCACAGCCCTCAATGTACACTGTCTCATTTAATTTTTTTTCGAAAAATCTATATGTGTCTAAAAAGTAATCTTACCAACGTAATTTTTCAGTATAATTTTAAAAAGGTAAGAAACTTTCAACTGAAATTATTACAAAACTGTCTCATTGTAGGTTACCAACTTTTTACACCACAACCCTCATTTCATTATACATCATATTATATGCAGTTTTTGTGCTTCATGTAAAATTTGTAATCTGTGGGTTGCGATATCTTGCCGTTTGTTGAAAGATATAATATTTAGATGCTTTGAAATAAAAACAAAAGTACCTAGAAAACTTATATAAACTATCATTATGATCATGGTATTTTCTATTGTTACTAAGTATTATATAATAGAACACATACTATGGTTGTGTTATTTTATCTCTAGTTAGTTACGCATGAACAATTTTTTGCTCAGTTCACAAATACAAGGTGTATTTTATGTTCCAGTCAAATTTTTTGGCTGTTATTTGTAAATTAATATTTAACGGTCATGGAAAATACTCAATAACAATTTATTATGAAGTATCTAGTGCCGCAACAATGTATTGTATTTATTTAAACATTTCATTTAAGACGTCATTCATAATCCACGTGACTCACTTGAGAAAAAAAGAGGAGTGACAAGCGACATTAAGAAAAAAGGTGGTTTAATTTTTATTGTAACATAACACTTTTTATTCAAAAAACCTTGTAAATTTTGTTTCTATTTGGTGTAGAATATTACGTAACCTTTGAGAAGAGGGAGGGTTTAAGTTGAATGTTTATATGGTGTTACATGGAGGGGAGAAGGGATAATAAAATGTTAAAATAATCGTTATATGGTTCATGGACAACCTCTAAGTAATTGTATGACGATGAATATGCGAAAGAAATTGCGTAATATTTTGGTATCAATCATGGGACTATCAAGTCAACCATTCAGCTTATAATGAAAAAAATTGAAAAATTGCATACACTGGAATGTAACATGAAGTCTGGTTGGTGGTTAATATATAATATATATATTTATATTTGAGAATGCCTACAAAATAAACTTAATAAAATCAGTTTGAAAAATTATAAAAAAAACAAAATTCACTTAAGTCCTAAGCTCGAAGCTAATAAGCCATGCATGCATATTATATCAAAAACCATGCATATTATATCGAAATGTAAGAAATACTCGTAGATGAGTGGATAGACATCTAATTCACGAGCCGAGGGTCTCGAGTTCAAGGCCCGTGCTGGTCGCAATTTTTTACAAATGTTTATTCATTTATATTGTGGCTTGGACACAAACCTGAAACGGTTGAGACTGACAATTATTACTCGTAGAAAAAATTTTCAAAACAATCTTCACTTTGTGGAGATTAATATGCTTTGTTTTGGAGCGGTCATGGTTAAAAGAAAAAAACGACTCAATGAGAAATATAATATACTTGTATTATATTATCCAATTGGAATTTGTAATAATTAAAAAATACCGTTTGTAATTTAGTCACAACGCTTTCACTTTTCTATATGAAGGTCTATTTAATATAATATTTTGTAATTTCAGTTTTAAGGGAAGTCATTATTTTTTTTTATATACAACGTTTTTTCACCAATGCGAACGGTGATACCGCTCCATGCGGCTCCGCTACGGACAGGTTTAAAATCATATGTAGAAAAAAAACATTCCATTCGTACAAGTGTCAGGAAAAGGTCTCCCGAAATAGTTGGGCTACCATTACTCGTAAAAAAATAACTGTTAAAAAAGAAAAAAAATCAAGTGAAAAAGAAGTATGTAGATGTAAAAGAAAATCTTTACACTGTGAAGATTCCATGTGCTCCATCTCGGAGCATATATGGTTTTCCAAAAAAACTGTTAAGAAGGCGACTGCACATAATCTTAGTTATGGGTACTGGTAGATTAGTGGTGGGTCCTCAAAACCTAGTATCTATAACATTTTTTAAAAATCATATATAAAACGGAGCATAGTATAGATGTTTTTAACAGTTGTAGTTTCGAGTTATTATTTCGAGTTGTTAATTATTTACTAAGCCATCTTGGGTCCACGTGCTGACTACAATAACAATTGAATAAACGTTTGATGATAGAAATTACAAAATGTTATAATAAAGATATTTATATACATATCTAATAGTGTAAGCATACATAAAAAAACAAAAATGTTACAAAAATACACAAATAGACAGTATTTTTTTTATATTCGACAAATATCAATTGGAAAAAAGAATATATTTTACAACGAGTACACGACCGAAATCAGTCAAATGAATTCTTTTGTATCCAGGGTGTCACTTATACGGTAGTGGATATACAATTGTCAATATCCGTACCACTAAAATCTGATATTGTAGAAAAATTACTAAAAAATAAAAAAGACCTCGCTAGATATCACGTGTAGATATAATGATATAATATAAAGGTAGAGAGGAAAAGGTTCGCCGCTTTGTTTATGTGTCGGAATGAAAAACAAAAATGTTTTCTAGAGACGCTAAATCTGAGAGAAAATATTTCTACGTCAAGTTAAACACGAAAAGTGTTTTTTTTTATAAGTTAACTCCGCACTGACCAAACAATATTTACGGTGATATATTGCGGTGAATATTTATTTTGTAAATCACTCGTTGTAAATATTATTTTTCCATTCGTTATACGGTAATAGAAAATGAACGATATATGAGTATTAATTACATTATACTTTATTTTATAACGGAAATATATTATCTTTGGAGATTATTATTAATCATCAATAAGAAGACAAAAAGTATGATTATTGCTTTTTAAGATTTAAGATATTATTAGTATAGTATAGTAATATAGTTAAACAGTTATAATTATTTTATTAATGAATAAATGAAGCGTCTAGTTACAAAAAGCGATATAAGCACATTTCAATGTTGTCAGCAAACGATGTTTTTATGTTTCAAGGTCAAATTTTGTTTCATGCCAAGATTCTTTATTCTCACCATATTCAATGTTTAAATTAGAATAAGAAGCAGCATTTATTAGTTATAATAAATATAAAATAAAATAAATATAATAATACTATACATATAAACTTAAAACTTTAAAATAAAATAAATATTAAAATGCATGCGGAATCAACCGAATTTCAATTCATGACATTTCACTTTTTATTTTTTTTCTTATGTTTATATTGGGTTTTGGAATACAAAATTTCCACACATAGTTGGAGTTTCCAACATAAAATTTTTACACATGGTGTGAAATTATGCGTATAATGCGAACATATTTTTATCTCGATTTCGACAAAATGCGATTATATCGCTTTTTGTAACTAGACGCTTCAAATATATAATACATGTTATTCAAGTTTGCAGAATATTTGACAGTTTAAAAACACAATAATTTCACCACTACTGCATAGCAGGAATCGCATTTCATTCAAAATATAAATAGATTATTGAAAAATTTATTACAATACGAGCAATTTATTTTGATATATATATATGTTATTAGTACTAAAAAGAACGATCATCGCGTTGCATCACCCTTGAGTTGCATTGATTTATTTTCTACAATATAAAACATGTAGTCGTTCTCGTTAAGCTAGTTGGTAGCGCGTACGCCTATCATGCGGGAATCCCGGGTCAAGCCCAGGCTGGTTGCAAATTTTTTTCAAATGTTTATTCAACTGTATTGTATCCATAGTAGCCATGACACGAACCCGAAACTGTTGAACTAATAATTGACAATTATTACTCGTAAAAAATAAAACTGTCAAAACAATTTTCACATTCTGAAGATCCATTTGCTTCGTTTCGGAGCGGATATGGTTAAAAAGAATAAAACATACGTTTCCCTACACACATTTCCATATAACATTTATCAATAGGTACTAAATTATACTTTATCAGTGGTTATATATAGGGATAGGAGTATAGTTTTATTCATTACTTATTGTAAAGTTATTTTTGCTACCGATCGACAATATAAAATTTGTAATATTAGCTTTTGTGACATTATATATAAAAAATGTTTTCATGCGAGAGTGGCCTTGTGTAAAGACTAGGGAGAAAAAAATCCATAGAAATATGGCGTAGCTACAAAAAAAAACGTAGTAATACTTGAACATGTTTTTATTCACTGTCATAAACTGTGAAAATTATGGGGTGATTAACACATGTTCGCCGTGCGTATTTTTTAGTAAAATAATATAATTTTGACAATACGTTATGTGGATTTATAAATGATTAGAAATATGATGAAAAGGGAATAAATAGCACAGTTCTTAACCCGCTGCTGTGAATTGAATTACTAAATGATTACTATATAGTCGAGTGGCCGTAAAATTCGGTAGATTTTTTTTATCAGAAAACACAAAAACTCGCACCGCCAATACATTATAAAAATTCTCATTGTATTATTTTACGTATGCAAATCGAGCTTCGAGAACAGATACTAGCAGCGGATATTGGGTATAACTTTGGTTAAAATACGAAACAAAGGGAAGAAAAATGCAGTTTCTTCCTTTAAACGAGCGCAATATCATATACAAGTAAGCATATGTTAGGAAAAAGTTACACCATGACAATTTAGTGAAGTATTGTCTACTATGCCGGCTATTTTTCTGTTATGTTATTTGAATGGCGGAATTGTAAGAAAATCTATGACGTAGAAAATCGTATTTATATGGTACCACAGTGTGGAGTCCCCCGAAAATGTGAGTAAACAGTATACTGGCATAATATATGCACACCAGTGGTAAGTTATCTTTTTTGGCAGTGAAAATGCTATGAACCACAAGGGTCGCAATACTCACCTCCGAAATAAAAGTCAGGATATTTGATATACGAGTATGAAATATAAATTATTTACAAGTAAAATAATTATGCAACTGAAAAAAATGATAATTTATATTTAATATGATACTGAGAACTGTTTTACAGTAACAAATTTTTCAATATAAATAGAAATTAAACTTGTTAGCGATTTTCCAAGTACACATCATTAATGCAGTTTCAGTGGCCGTCAAAGATACGTGTAGTGCTCGCAAATTTAACCAAATCATAGGTATTAAATCTTAAAATAATTGCATTAAAAATAATATTGATTAAATTATGAAGACGTGGATCGTATTTAAATACACCATATACCGCACGTAGCCCTCGGATTGCGGTTTGCTTCTCAGTGCTCTCCACTATAAGGATCCAAGCAACAGACCAATGATGTTAATTTTAGTATTATTCACACTACTTCGGCGGTAAGAGCGGAGATTCTGACGATTAGTGTAAAATTGATACATTTCCCAAAGTGTTTCAAAGTGAAAATCACGATATTAATACTCAAGTTTATCCTTATTATAATGTGTCAAAATTTATTATTAATCATGTTGGAAATATCAGAAAATGTGACGGTAGCTGTCGTTGTCACTTGGCTTTTGATTAAGTACTGTGACTATAAAATACCTTTATTCAGGATAAATTCATGAAAAGTTTCTTTGGAAATAGTATTACACATATGGTGTAATTATTAAATCTACTTATTATTTTAAAATTAGATCACTGCTTCAGAATAAACTATATGACAACTACAGAGTATGAACACTTTCGTAAAGGTTGTTTTTTACGCGTAATACTCGTAGCTGTGAATTATAAGATTAACCATGTTGCGTCTTGGCTACAAATATAAATGTAAAATGATACGATAGATTGCAACTCGGCCTCTCAAATTCTCCTAGTCGGATACGCTATACATTATCCTACCGAGGGTGACAAGATTGTATAATGAAGATATATAGTGCTACGATTATTTGATGCCTATTTTGAATGCCATTATTATTATTGTGTTTATAAAGTAAAGTACATTAAAAAGATTAGGGTCGTACTCGAAGTTTTTTTTATTATCGCTCAAAATCTTTATGTTAAGACGGTTTTATTTTAAATAATATAAATATTTATTTTCATTTAGACAAACCTTTTTGAAAGTACAATTCGTACCAATAAGTGTGAATGTCAGATCACTCCGCCAAAATAAAGGTTGGTTTTAAATCATTAAGTTTATTGCGTTATAATGCAATTTAAGATTAATGCATAATCCTGACAATAAAATTGTTCATATTAAAAACATCGCTATATTATTTAGAAAAAATAGTGATATTATAAATAGTATAAATATTTGTAAGAAATACACACATTTTATAAGAGAAATGTTTTATTATCTATAAAATGTCTACAAAAATGTTATGTGTCATGTTTTTTTACAAAATTTTAATAATATTAATATTGTTACTATTTGTTTGGAAAACGCAACTTGGTAGAGTTACTGAAGAATACTACACGTATGAAGTTCAGCTTTCTTAATATTGAAATATGAAACAAATAAACAAAACAATATACATACTCAAGTTAAAGTACACTAAACCATCATAATAAACAACGAGATGTGACTGAAAATTTACAAAGTCGATACAAAAGTTCTTGAATTACTTAAATATAATAATTAGAAAAGTTCTCTCTATATAAATAAGTATCTTTTAAAGCTGATAAATTTCAACGAATATGAATAGTATCGTATTATAATACTTCAACTTGTCTTATAGACAAAAAGCATTAATCTTTATTGGAAATATAGCACTGCTTGAAGGGTAAACAATTAATAGCAAATTATGATACTGAAATTACAATAGACTACTGAAAACGATAGAAGATTCGCAATGAATGAAACGATAATACGCGATGTTAAATTAAATTTGTAAGATACTCCTCTCGAATACCTGCGAATAACTTAATCCAGCTTTGTGAACGAAATACATTTCTCTTGTGTAGCATATTTATACAATATCGACAATATTTTTCGGGTGATTTTAACATAAAAGATATTCTTTGCAATTTTGTCTAGAGAACAAAAGAAAAGCAGATATATTTCCTACCGCCAACTGTGTCTTTTCACCTTACAAATGAATAATAATTGTTATTCTAGGAAGAATTTTCAAACTCAACATAATTAAATACGCGGCTACAGCAACTCTGGCATGGACCACATTAAAGTAACAAAAATTAACTACGGTTTAACCCATGAAAATATGAATAATAATATTAAATACATTTTAACCCCGTAAATTAATTTATTACATTTCCTTTATACATTTGACCGTCGTATCTCAGTGGCATGGGTAAGCCTCGGCCTGCGATTGATTCAAATTAGTATCGTCATTTCGAATATTTAATCTTTAAACACGACACCATTCATACCAGGTACATTGTCCAACGCACAAGAAATTAAATCGAACAAAAAAAAATAATTCATTAGGAAAAGTATATACCAGCAATATAAACCGTTTTGAATTTTTATTTTTCATATTAACGATTATCAACGGGCGTATTAATGTAACAGTTTATAAAAACTTGGTTATAATGGTATCACTGATATTTTCTTTTTTCTTTCGTTTTTTTACCCTCTTTTTTTTCTTTAACCATATCCGATCCGAAACGAAGCATATGGATTTTTACAATGAGAAGGTTATTTTGACAGTTTATTTGTTACAAGTAATTATTGACAATTATTAGCTCAACTATTTCGGGTTCGTGTCCTGGCTACAATAAAAATGAATAAACATTTGAAAAATTGTTTAACCAGCCCGGGCTTGAACCCGGGATCCCCGCTTGATAGGCGTGCGCGCTAC
>JAPMAG010000220.1:0-12526 GCA_036584685.1 Rhyacophila sp. Rhy_31_5 | reverse complement strand
CATTCGTATAAAACACGAGATATATTATATGAAAACGAATAATTTACAACTCATTTTCATTGAAGTGTGTATCGATTATGATTGCTAAACTAACTTAATACTGTTTAGCTTAGCTAGTTTTAAAAATGGTAAAAAGGGTAAATAAATATACCACAAATTAGTTTTCTAAGTCAAAAATAATTTGAAATCAATCTTTTAATTGTTTAATCGTTTTATGTATAGACAGACTTACATCAAATATAAGTAGATAACGTATTTATAAATTAGCAGCTGTGCAAAACTCGAGGCAAATGGGTATACTTAGTGTATTTGCAGTTTGATTCGATTCAATGGTATAGCGCTGTTTTACTTTGCTGTTTGAAACACCGTCTGTCATCACACTCACCATGTTATAATCGTCAATTTTGCTGATGGACCGAAGAAAGAAGTTGACACGGACGACAGTCGGATCGTCGCCTTTCAAAAAAATACCAAAATTATTCACCTGACATTAACAATTACTGTAAAGAAAAAAACAAAACAAAATTTACAAAAATAATCAACCGGTGTACGTACACCATTATAACGAGATTTTATTCAATAAAAACTACATACAATCGTTAAAACAAAATTATTGTTCTTATCTCTTTTTTTATATCATAATCTCTTTTGTGACTTTTAAATTAGTGCAGAAAATTGTAGACTAAAATGCTGTTAACGTTCAATTTATTATAACAGAAAAAAACATTTGAATATGTATCCAAAATAATTTGATAAAAACTCGTTTTATGTTCAAATGAATTGAAAATAAATAAATCTGTATACGATTTTACCGTTATCTAAAATTTATGTGTATTATGTGCAACTGTCAACATAACTTAATTTAATCGTTTTATACAACAAAATGAAAAAAAAACCAGTAATTCATCCATAATGATGTTTTATCTTCAATAAACATTACTTGAACGCTATTAACAAAGTATAAAATATTTGTAAAACTTCGTTCGATTTATCACCCACTTCTGTTCAATATGCTCCAATTTCAGAGGTATGTGTACAATGTGAGTAAAACCTAAAACTGAAAACACATATGTATGCTTTGATGGGCGATGATGATGATGATGCCATTGTAGAAGAAACCGACTGAACTTAAGGCATGCAATAGTTTTGCACAATCATAACCGAATTAATAATACTCACACCCGTCCCGGCGCTTTAATACCCCTATGGAATATTTGAAAACCTACGACACAGTACAGGGTTACAGAAAAACTACCTCAGACAGGCTTTGACCCACAAATATCTTGTCGATGACTCTAGCAAATATTTATATCTAGATACGTCTGAGATAAAAACAAAGTGTTTATTTCAGGCATCAGTTTATAGCAATACAATTGATTTAAATGTCAACGAGAGATCACTCTAAAGTATTTTTTCGAACCTAGCTTAGTCTATTACTAGTTCTATAAGTAATTTCAAAAAAACTTAGCTTAAAAATAGAAAATAACATTGAAAATAATGATACTTCAAAACTTTGTTATTCTATTTTTTGATTCTTCGTTAAACATCCGAAATATTTTTATTAATAAGGTATGATTGTGTAATGGACTCGAGAGAGCTTAGGACCTTAGAAGATATCTCGCGGCACATAGTAAAAGCTTTAAGTGGTTTACATTCGTATTTCCGTGTCAAATATACTGACTTTAGTAATTTTTGTGTGTAACCTCGGATAATAGTGATTTAACATGACTAAATACTTATCGTGGACAACAACACCCAAGATGAGAAGAACAACGATCAAATAATCAATAATAATATTATGAAATTACAGCCAATTCATCGAAAAGCAACTTCTTGTAATGTCGATAGCTAGGAATGTACTGTGTAAACATCGTAACTCATTGGAATTACTGAAAATATACACCGCTCACTTTATACATACCATGACAATGATTCAAAACAAGGAAATGTCAAATACATTAATGCTGAATTAATAGATTTGAAAAAATAGTCTACCAAATGATCATAGTGGAAATGGAAAGAATATAAATGACACCTACGAGTATATGGCCTGGCCGTTCAATTTTATATCATAACTAATATGTTAACCAAGTAAAGGCGGATATAAATAAAAAAAATAGTTTAATGTGTCTACAAATAGCTATAAGTCAGTAAAAACAGAAAGAAAACTTCGTTAGACGATCGTTCATAATTCATATTTTGGTAAAATTTAAACTGTCATTTAATCTATACAAAAACTTAATTTTTTGCTAGAATTCTATGATCAACTTTATTTCAATTGAACAAAATTTATATAGGACATTGCGATTATATTATACTACGTTAAATTGTATTTTTATCAAAATATTAAACTGTACGTCTAATTTGTTGACACATATTGATAACAAATAATATATTATATATAATATCCGAGGTTTATTTCGGTGTGTCTTATAACAATATACAAATTTTTATTATAAATCATAAGAAATGTAAATAAAACTACTATACGAGCTAGACATCATTTAAAAACAATTGACAATTCACATATATAATCATAATAAATAATAATTTAAATGATCAACAAATGAAACAATAGCATTTAGTAAAAAAAAAGTAATTAAAGAAAATCGGAAAGAGAAATTATCACAAATGTAATAAATATTAGGTACTTAAGATAGAAGATTTCTTTAATATCATTTATTCTTTTGTGAATACAGCCTGTTTTAACGTACGAGTATATTCAAAAATAAAAGTTATCATACTTTAAGCTTAATTATGTTTTAATTTAGATAGTCGATTGAAAAATCGGGAGATATTTTATTTCAGTAACACCTAGTATTGATTATTTATTTTCTATTAAAGATAATTGGGAATAATAATTTGTTCCACTCTCTGAATCCATTGAAAATGACTCAAATATTTTGGTAGTCAAATGAACGTATTTTATTGATAATTAATATCCGTTTTTCGATACTGCCAATAAATTGAAATTGAAATAAATCAATGAAAAAATAAAATATGACGAATGAGAAGTAAGACACCAGAAAAAATAAATGATTTGAACTGGTAAAACTATGCGGTGATTCTAATCATTTTCTATTAGTGTTTCTGGCAATACCGGACTGTCATGGCAGTCTATAGCATTGTTCTGTTTGTCATTTGTTCCGCAGGGGCTACTTGTCTGCGGCCGGAAACACTTACCATGGTGACGTCATCGATCTTTGAGATACTTCGTACAAAAATGTTGACGCGAACAATAGCGGGACCATCTGAGCGGGCGCGCATCGGAAAACAAACAAAGGTTTACATTGTATCTCCAAGAAAATTTTGCGCCCACCGACTCATATGGAAAGTGTAAAATGCTTGTTGTCGTATTCGCTAGATGAGACCTACACTCCGCAAACTGTTAAAAACATTTCTCGTCGATATATTTTATCAAATTTTGTCTGTTTATTGTAAATTAAAATAAACGTTGTGGACACCGAAATGTAAGACATTTTATCACACAGTTATGACAAACGATATAATGTTTGTAAATCAATTAAAATAAATAAGAGGATTGTTATGTACGGAATAAATATCATACATATCTATGTATGCTTGTTGATTAAAATTATTAAGAATTACGATAGAATAATGTCGTTTTCATAGTTTCAACTTTAGCAAAACCTCGTAGTTCGCATTAAACCATTGATTAAAAACTAATATTATTTATATTGGGTTAACGTTTCATATTTCATGACTGTTAAACTAATCATAACCAAATAGTGTGAAAATGATGATTTTCAAATATCATACGACAAAAATGACATGATTTTGTGAAAGTGTTTTATTTTTATCGACAAAAATGTGTGTGACATTGCAGTGCGCACAAAAATAATCCGAATTAACTAGAAAATGTCGAATTTCGACATTGGATATACAAAAATAACATCAAGTTTTTGGACATAACGTAAAAGACGAGATTAAAAATCAGTGAGATAAAAACATAACTTAAAATAATATATAGCGTGTGTGACATTCATTTACTTCACGATAATTATTCCCGTGTTTAATCCATGAACAAAAACAGATTTTTCTCTTAAAACGAGTATTATAAGGAAAAGGAAAATTATATACCAATTTTGTTAACGGTATTTGAAGAAATGTATGCTCTTTATGAAACTATTGGAATAGAAGATATCAATAGGTCAATAAAATTAATAAAAATAATTAAGACACCATTACGTTTGTTTTATATTAAATTATGATTTGACATGTATTAAATGATATATAGATCAATTAATAAAACTGTAATTAAGAGAAAATCATATTTGGCTCATGGAATAAATACATAATTCAGCTTACCTGTAAAATACCGGAGAAGGCTTCTGACCCCGGCAATGTTTCGAGAAAAATATAATTCAATTCAACTCACCTAAATTATCTTGACGACACTTTCTCTTATCTGAAAATTTATATTCTAGGCGCAAGAGATCAAACCTTTTCCCGGCTTTTCGTCTATTGAAAGAAAAACGATGCAGACTTCCCAAAAAGTATAAACGAAAATAAAAAATACGAAAAATAGTTTTAAAAAAAATTGACACCAAGTTTTCAATTGCACATCGTTAATAAACACTGAAAGATAAAAAATACTTCGTTTTCTAAAATAGCATCAATCCTTCTATAAGGCAGTCAACAAACTAAATATAAACACCTAACGTAATTAAATGTAGGTATAACCTGAAAGGATATACACATAAGCCTCATTTTGTCGTTGGTTTTTCTTCGTTGATCAGAAATCATTTACAAAATGAATTTTGTACTAAAACTACTTGACAAAATACTACGATTATATTTATAAAGTGTTTTAGCTCAAGCTCCCATAAGAAATAGTATGGGCCGTTTTCCACGTATCATACGAAAACTTTGTTTTGAAGTATATAATCGTATGCAACAATAAACATTATTGAATTATATAATGAATTGTAATTTTTGTTGGTAGATTAGTGTATTGTACTATACTTTATTTCTAACAATGAATTAAAAAAAAAAAATTATGATATTCTCTTTTATTATCATATCAATACTGATATACGTTTGTCAATTTTATTTTAAAAATGTAGTATTTAATTTATATTTAAAATTTGTGTTGACTGGGAAATAAATAAATAAAAGTATAGTATGTTATATAGAAGAAAAAATCTTATCTTAGAGTTTTTTGAATTTATGCGATCATTTATTTGTTGTAAATGTTAGTGAAATCTAAAAAAAATAATGTATTTTGTTTTTGAAGCTTTATTTATTAATTATAAGTGAATATTTTACCGATAAATTAAGTATTAATATTGGAATTTGTGTATTTTGGTGTGACCAAACATATTTTTAAACAAATATGATGCTTTAGCCTATTTGCCTAGTGACTATTCTGGTCGGTATAAGGTTGTGAGAGTCGAGTTTCTCATTTCATCGGATGTTTGTGAGGGTCTACATTCAAGAAGGACCAATAATTATGATATTTCATGTTGATATTTGATGGTATTGATAATATCTTAAGGGGGCATGTGTATCCAATCAGAGTATTAAAAAGCATGTTTCACAGTAAAGATCAGTTAGGTAGGTACAACATCGACAAAGATAGTTAGGACAAATCCAATTCGCGAGCATTAATTTACACGTCTATTATAAATAAATTCACCAATTTGCTAATTATTCAGAATAGAATCTAAGATTGGTGATTCGGTCAAAAAAATGCTATGATTATCACTAAGAAGGAAAACAATAGTAGCGTTATCTAATCGTCACAGCGAGAAGTTCCTACATTATTAAATCAAAACCATAATATTGAAATAATACTCCTATATTTATCAGAGCACACGGCATAAAAATAGTACAAAAAATATACAGCACACACACAAATACGAAAAATAATGTAAAATAAATCTCACTTCAAAATAAAATCGTGGATTGTAATAATTTATAACAGTAAAAATTTTAAGAGCAATAATAATATTGATGATCAGAACAATTTTTGTTTAGGCAAGACTGGATGAAAATTGTTTTTAAAATGGCGACTGTCGCGAAGATATGAATTGTCGGTATATGAAGACCTGAATTATATCTACTTGGACTTACCATTTTGATGTCACTTATGGTGACAATGCTTCTCACAAACAGGTTAATTCGGACTACTGCCGGGCCATCTGAAGATTGAGCGAGACAACAGTATGGCACACAAAACACGTACATACACATACGGCTAACGGGCTTATTTCAAAATTGCAATTTGTGCGATGCCATGAATCAGTATATTGTCAAAATGTTTTAAATTTAAATCAAATCACTCGCGGCAACACGACAAGCGGAGCTTTACGCGATTTAAACGGCGGGCGAGATTAAAATTATGCTTCTTATTGTTCGTGTTTTATCGATGCGTTCACAATAGGAACAACTAATTACACATAATAACGAATTAAAATTTATTATCAAATGATTCATCGCAATAGTGAAATAAGCACGTAGCATCCACATTGGAACAAAGGTTTTTTTTAAATAAATATTATGCAATATAAAACTTCATTATACTTGTATATACAATTTATTTTCACAAATGAACACCGTTTACTTTTTATTCCATCTAACACACATAAAATAATTATCAATTTTGATAAATATTGTAAAACAGATTTAAAAATGAATAAATAATATGGGTACATCAACAATCATCAGATTCCACACCATATAATACTTTATAAATATAACTGTAAAGTATATTAGTACGGTATAAGTCGATTGCACGATTATACCAAGCAAGTTTCAATACAATAAAAAAAAATGTTTAGTCATTTTCAACTACCACAGTATTTCCAATGTAGATACGATAGCCTCTCCATATATGACAAGAATGTGTTAATCAATTATTCAAATATAATAGATTATATATATATAAATACATATCACTAACAAGTACATTATTAAGCAGAAACCATATGTCCCAGAATATTAGTAATTGATATTGCTTATTCACATAATGTACAAAAATAAACATTCACATTAAATTTGAAACTATTAGTTGTATATATTTTATAATAAACTTTATATCTTATTTCGGTTAGACCAATAAATCTAATTGTAATATAACCAAATACGAAATTGATTTTAAATACAAGTTTAACATAGTTTTTTCACCTTTATAAATTAACGGTATCCAAAAAAATGGATAAAATTGATTTTCCTCAAGTACTTCTAGGTCTATATAGTGGACATTGTGCAATAGTCCATAATATGCTATTTTATACTCTCATTCACTTATTCCATAAATATTTTTATGAATTTATTGCATTTCAAATATTTGAGTTTGCAATTAAGATAAAAACACTCAAATGGATTCTTTAAAGGAGATTTTTCATAAATTTGACATAGATTTAGAGCGTTTACCGGTCCTAAGGCTATGCCCAAATTAATCAATATTTTCTATGGTCGATTTGTAAGGTTTGATGATAAACCTTTGGTATTTTTTGTACACAGCTGATTGATACCTCTATTACTATATTGCAATTAAATTGTAGTATTTCTAAACTGATGAGTTTCTACGAGTATATATTAAACTTTTACATAAAGTCTAGAACCACATCCAAAACAATCAATGAGACTTTATTAGTGATTTGAAATTCTATGCTATGATTTTGCCCATTGTATAATGTATAGTATAATTATGCATGATCTATTAATATTATTTATAGACACAAATATATTGATTAATAGAAAGCACGTTAAATTTTTATATATAGTTTTAGTCATTTAGAATCAAAATGTTCTATTAAATTGTATTGAAAATTGT
The DNA here is from genome assembly GCA_036584685.1 of Rhyacophila sp. Rhy_31_5. Taxonomy (NCBI): domain Eukaryota; kingdom Metazoa; phylum Arthropoda; class Insecta; order Trichoptera; family Rhyacophilidae; genus Rhyacophila; species Rhyacophila sp. Rhy_31_5. The sequence goes on along the minus strand of JAPMAG010000220.1, from coordinate 4,725 downwards.
ATAATAAAATAAAGGAATACGGAATATATTTTTGTAAACTTAATTTTAACTCCATAATAATGTAAATTAACTTCCACATTGTGAGAATTGTCTTGAAATATTAAAAAAAAACTAATATTAATTGATATCTGTGATTTTGTCAAAATTTTTTTTTCATTGATACACGAAAAAAATTAACTCTACAACTGACGGAATCATAAACGCACGCATTTACGACTGAACCGCTATAAGTGGTTTTAAGAAATAAAAAATATCTGGCAGCGTCTTATCTCGTTATGACTTTAAAACAATATTTATAATTGATGTGTAAAAACTGTTTACTACCTACCGAAAACTAAATTTAATTAAAAACTTTTAGAACTTACAGTTAATGTCGTGTAAAAGATCGTTTTATTTACTAAGTTGGTGTATTGTGTTATTTATTCATTTAGTTCATTCAATGTTAATAAAGTATATCGTGGTAAATTTAAAAAACATATTTGAAGAATTAGTCTCAAAAGCAGTGGCGTAGCTATAAATTTTGGGCTTTCCTTGGGGAATTAAAATACTTATGCAAATGTGTTTTTACTTACTGTTATCTATATATAACTATAAACTTAATAAATTTATAGGAAAATATTTTTTACTTAATGATTTTTAAATTTCCTCTGACTCGATTCAAGGTTTACAAAATCATTATAGTGGTATTCATTTATCTGTGCGGTTCGGTCTATATATGTGTGTGGTCATCTATATGCAGTTTTAATTTGTTTGTCAGTATATTAGTTAGAATAATAAATTTTGTACTTTCCTGTAATTCTAAACACGCACACATATATACTGTGCATGTACGACTACATAGACAGAACCGCGCAGATAAATGAATACCACTATAATACGTTATTTAAGCTCCATTTCGATGCATTCTCATCTTCAATATCAACTGTGGATATTATTTATATATTGTTACTATAATGCAGAACTATCCTACGTCACATTTGACTTTTTATAGGAGAGCTATTTGAAATATTAGAATACATAGATTTTTGTCACCAAGTTTGCAGAAACTTGGGATACTCTGCATGCCATGAACCATGTATTACATCATTTTAAGTAGGAAATTGATTTTTACTCGAAATCAGACATTAAGTGTAGACAGATTAAGAATCATCTAGTCAGCGAGGGCCCTCATGTTTTACATGAGTTCACTAAGAGGCTACGCCACTGCTCAAAAGTCGTCAGTCTGAGATTAATATTTAACAGTTTACCATTTTATTATCATTATAGAAATTTCAAAATATAGTATATAATATATTTATCATCTGAAACAATCATTTAAGACCACCGTTAATTCATTGCAATAATTCTGTTTGACTTGTATTATCCGAAGTAAAAACTATACATAAATGTTTAAATTAAGTGTTCAAATTAGCCGGCATAAATTTTTATTTAAGAACGGATTTTAAATAAGTATATTTACCCGTGACACGAAAATATAGTAGAAGCTTTTCTTTTATAATGCACAGATATTAATCTACAACGCTGTGGTCAATCACGATAACAATATGTTTAAGTTTTTACGTAGTAATTAGTGCCAACCCTGTCATTATTCTGTCGTATTTTTATGGGTCACAAACATCTAAATTATTTCGAATCTTGTAATTGTTATAATTATTCGTATTGCACATTAAAGCAAACATTTTTACAATATATTTTATGAAAAATTATATGTAGAACTATCTTACTGTATAATAAAAAAAATCTTTATCGTCTTTAATATATATTATTTTGATTTTTCTGTAAAAAAATATTTGTTTTATTACATACATGAACCATATTAAATATCTTAACTACTTATATTTCAAATGCTATTTTTTTGAGAAAAATAAATTTAAATTCATTTATTTCTAAAGCTTCATTTTTATTTTCGTTAACAATTGTTATTTGATTCGCACAACACATTTTAATGCCGTCATTGAAACGTTAATACGTAAATATTGGTAATGGAATTATGAGGGTAGTTTGAAAAGTTTAGTAATAAAGCTTTATCATGGAAAAAAAATATTTAAAACAATAACTCAATAGAATATCCATATGTAGATAATTTAAAATTTGGCATACATATCTGCTTTTAAAATTAAAAATTGCAAACGATTTAATAGTTTCATTAATAGCAATCCAATTTCCTTATTTTAAAATACAGATAGAGGTTTCACAAAGTCAAATATGTGGTCGTAATAGAAAAGAACTTTTTTACTTTGACTTATTCTTTACCCAATTTATTAATTACTCCGCTACATTTGACACAGTACTTTATGTTTTTTAGTTTACTTTTAATATTATTAATGATATTCTTGATATAGAGAATTCAGCTCTTTCGTATACAACCCACAAATTTTATGTAGAAAGATATGTTATGTCGAATATTTGGTTAAAGATATTGTGCTTCCATTTGCATATATTTTTTTATGTTCCAGTTTTAAACCACAACATTATTATAGATTTAGAATATTTTATTTTATGGTAGATATAATTGAATATTTGGCACGAAACTCATATATTCAGAAATAATCAATCTTCCTCATTGACATGTAGTACTTATCAACCTTATATAATTTGGTTTTTTCTATATACTGGTCAATTTATTTTAAATTTAAAAGTTTTACGATGACTTAGAATGACTTTTTTCTAAAGCTTTCATCAAAAGCCAAGTGATTAACTCCGGTGACTGTCTAATCATTAACATATCGTATCTAGCTGAAATTTGTAATTTAAAAACAACATTTTATCACAGTGTTATACAAATTTCTATAAACTCCGGTATCAAATCGTAAAAAATTACAAAACTTTACAAACCACCCAGTGATGTATTTCTATTAAAGTTATTTTCGCAGTCGAACAATGAGCCTTTTATTCATGCATTTTCGAAGACTTACAAAATTATTTCATTGTGCGCAACTACGTTTTCAGCGTAATTGGGGTGCCCGCTAACAAATTCGACGCATACCTTATTGCTTTTAGTAATCTAATATGAAAGCAATTTACCGGCTCACCTGATTTCGCCATAATTGAAATTAATCGCTAGAGTACCTGCAGGCCTATACATCGAATGACTGAACATTTTATAAGCAAGTATGACCACGACTAAAAAAAACTATTTTAAAATCGTACTACATACGAGGCGTAAATAAACTAAACGTATTTTTATATTGTAAAATATAGTTTTTCTTTTCAACATAATGCACATCATTTATTTTCTACAATATAATATATCAGGCTTCTTAGAGTATTTTTCAATCCACTGAGTGCATCTCTTGGTTTAAAATACATATGAAAAACTTTTGTGTATATTTAGATACGGGATTTGAACCCGCCTACCTGCACACATAAATAAAAAAAAATCATAACAATAAATTGATATACTTGAATCAAGTAAATATAGATAACTATAACGAACTATTATATTAAAATATTAGCAAGCATATTTTTTAAACATCTACAAGTAGTTGAAACAACGAGTCCTACGTTAAAAAAAAATTTTTTTTTTATCAAAATCTACCTATAAAATAGTTTCATTTAATCATTTTGATATTTTTAAAAACTTCCACCATTCTTTTTTGAACCTTAAAATATCTTATTCGCTCATGATTACTTTTATTTTTTTTGAATAATTAAATATAGAATTTTAAAAAATACATTACTTGTATTCAATAATTCATTAGACAATAAATATATAACTAACAAACATATTAACAATATTTTATACATTAGCTATATAAACCATATGGATGGCCACCCCACCACAATGCTTATAGGTGAATAAACCTTGCCCGGTCAAAAGCTTCTTACAAAATGGAAAACCGCTTTCAGCAGCAAACTTCGGTTAAACTAAGTAAATTTTATATTATTCTATGAATGATTCATTTGTGAACATTTTATAGAGGAAATTATATTATGAAACAGCTTATTTAGGAAGCCAAGAATACTTTCTTTTATTATTAAAGCGTAACAAAAAGCTCTTATTGATTCCTATAATAATGGACAAACAGTGCCTTTAAATAATGTAATTATTATATTTTCCATACAATTTCAACACGATTATAAGTACAAACTAAAGTGTTTTATACTTACTAAACAGTAATTATATTTAGTCGCCGGTACAATAAAATTGTTGAATACCTTTTATTCTGAATTTAGTTAAGAAGTTATCCTTAGTCATTTAGTAAGATGACGAAATGTCATTTATTTTCTATTTTAAATACAAAGCAATACTTTAAATCGATTTTGATTACGGAAATTAGATTTCAAATTTTCAAATTAATATCTTATAAAATGGCATGCCCTTTGGACCATAATAAAATTGTACATGAATTTAAAAAAATGTAAAAGTACTACAAAAACGCGTTCATTAAAATTTATTGTATTTTTTGTAAATAATACTTATTTGAAAATTTGAATAAACGTCTGTTTCTAAAATAATATACATTCAGTGGTCATTCTGTGAATATTCTATAACACCCGTGTAATAATAGTATATCTGAGAAAACTTATTATGTACTCGTTAACTAATGTTTATTTTAAATTATTTTATATAATGTAATAAATAAATTTACTAAATACGGTAGTAAGATTTTCGGCTCACAAGAATGTCGATACGTATAATACCATTGAAAAAAATACAAAAATTATATTCTATATTTTTACAGTTGTATTTTATTTGAATAAATATATTTAATATACTAAATC